>JAOBBB020385921.1:0-12256 GCA_025331005.2 Zoanthus gigantus
CAAAGGCAGCACTTTCTCCTCAATTATTTTAAGACCCTGAGTGTTGGTCCGGCCGGGAATCGAACCCAAGACCTCCCGCACAGCAGACTGGCGCCTTACCAACTAGGCTAAGCAGGTGGCGTATGAACACTTTGCTGTTCCTGTATCTTACGGTTTGACGAAAGTAGGGCAGGCGAGGATCAATCAATCCATCGAAGCTTTTGTGTATTGCATTTTAGGTGCACAAGTCAATGTTCGAAGTAGTATACTTGGAAACTCAGGCAGCGCCCAAGAGGTCAGACGTGAATTATTAGACCTCATTGAAGACGCCGTCAAGCAACCAGACATCCGCAAGTCTGTGCAGAGATTTTAACTTGCTGTCCAAGAAGCGAAAGCCAAGCTGGACTTGGCCATTTCTCCCGGGATATGGTTGATGCCTTCAAGGATGGTTATCAACACAGAATCCACGGTTGGCTATAATAACAAGTTGAAGCGTGTCAGTCCTTCTATGAAACTTGGGGTGAATTATGATGTTAATGTAGATAGTGGTGAGGTTGGAATCAAACACAATCTCGGAGTGAGCAAAGTTAAGCTGCCTCATGTCCAGCACGTGGTGAGCCACGTCCGAAAAGCTGCTGAGAAGCTTGAAAGTCTTTCGGTTGAGGCACAGCCTGAGAAGGAAGATGTTCCCAAGAAGAGCACACACACAAAACATGAATTGATTTGATATTGCTGATGATAGCTGCAACGGCTACGGCTTGGTTGCTATTTCGTTGAGATGTTTGAAACTTGTATTAATCAATTTAACTTTCAAAGTATTTGTTACCTGGAGCGGGTAACAAAAAGAACTCTTGGATCACTCACTCACCGGGATTACACTCTTTACATCTATACTTTCGCTTTTTGTGTTCGCATGTCCCTTTCCCTCCACACTCCTTGCAAAACGGTCTATGTTTTCCATGTTCACATACTTGCAAACCTCCACAGTCTCTATACATTGACTTATTTTTGTTGTGTTCGCATATTCCTTTCCTTCCACATTCTTTGCAAGTATACCTCACTCTTCCATGTTCGTATAGTTGCGAACCTCCACAATCATTGTAAGTAGACTTATGCCTTCCATGTTGGCATATCCCTTTCCCACCACATTCCTTACGTTTATGCCTTTGTCTTCCATGTTGGCATATCCCTTTCCCACCACATTCCTTACGTTTATGCCTTTGTATTCCATGTTCGCATATCCCTTTCCCACCACAACCCTTACGTTTATGCCTTTGTATTCCATGTTCGCATATCCCTTTCCCACCACAACCCTTACAGTAATATATATATTTACCGTGAGGGCATTTCTTTGATTTTATCTCAGGTACAGGCTCATCTAGAATGCCTTCTATATCTCACAAAGCCTCAACGAGATTGATTTTAGTCATTCTCGACCAACCTTTGATGCTATGGATTTTGGCAATACCTTTTAATTGTAGAGCTTTTAGATTTTCCATGGTAAATGTTAATCTACTTATCTAGATCTCAATTCCTGTTCCAGTTTTTTAGATCTTATGGACGACGCCTTGGTTGGGAATTCGTTTTTGACGTTGACCTTGGGAATTTTTTTATATGAGGGAAATTTTTTAATGAATATTTAATTAGGAAAAATTTTTAATGAATATTTAATTAGATTTAAAGGGGAAAAATTAACGTGAATTCCTGCATATTTTAATTTGTGGTAGAACCGCTATTTTCCCACTACTACATGAAATAAATAAAACTGTAGATACGCGCTCTGTTTATCGTCTCTTATTTTTGTTAAATTGGAAATTAATAAATTTATAAAAGAAATAAAACATGTTCTCCGTGTCTTCATAGACTGGTGAAAACCTCGGAAAAATTTTGTGAGAATTCTTGAGCAGGTGAAAACCTTCGACTACGTCTCGGGTTTTCAGTGATCTGTACTCGAATTTTCCCTCAGGCTATGAAGACACTGGAAAAAATGATTTATTCCTTTATTAAGTGCAAAATAGAAAGCAGAAAAAATACTTTCAGGTTCAGCGGGCTTCGGATTCCCGACCTCTGCGATATTAACGCCACAGCAGGGGGAGTAAATTGTTTTTAGTGGGTTCATCAAAGCCACTCCTGATCGGAAGTGTACGGCAATTACGGTAACTAGATCACGGTTTCAAAGCACATTAAAACCTAAATTTTTTTTTCTTTCTCGTAAACAACCGCGACAGTCATTCATAACTTCGTTTTCTGGTTTTTATTCACGATTTTACAGCATGATAAACTTGTTAGTATTGCATATAGAGATGTTTCTGTTCATAATTAAGTTGTTATAAATTACATCTGTATTAGAAATAAGTTATATTTTGCCGTTATTCTGTTTATAACTTTCAGTGTTTATCCAGGTACAATAATTACAGAATTGAAAAAAATCTTTCACTTAAGCAATTCGGCGAAATGCAAAGTAAATACGTCTAAAAGCTTCTTAAAAGCTCAAACGGAATCTCATTATTTACACTTCTAAAGGTTTAAATAAACTTAAAATGTATCTTTAACTGAATTTTCAGTACATCTTTAATTTAGTCTTAAAATGTTTTAATATTCCTTATACAAGTGATTGATTGAGCGACTCAAAAAAACTTGAAAGCCTAATAAAGACAAAAGTACGTATATAATTTTTTACAGGTCGTCTTTTGCATTTTCTAACACTGACTCCTGGGGTTTTAAGTACAACTTTCCCAATTCTATTAGATTCGTTACACAAAAAAGTGAGAATGAACTTTTTGTTAAGGTTATAAATAAAATATTCCATTTAGAAATGAGAAATGGCATCATTTAGTTGAAAAGTATAGTACTTTTGATCACATATACATTTGGACTTTCTTCTGCTACAATATCAAGTGCAATTCATGTATATATTTTTTGAACTAAATAAAAATCAATTCTATTTTGATTAGAACTTTTTTCAAAAGAAAACGTACGAAGGAAGAAAAACACCTGTCTTTACTCTATTTTCAAAAAAAAAGTTAATTGAATCTGGTAGACATGGGAAAACAATTTATCCGATGAAGATGTCAGGAAATTTGAAAAACGTGATTTATTTTGTACAATTCTACTAAAGGTAATTACTCTGTTGAAGTAAAATGCAATGGTGAGATATAGCATTTTCGTTGATCCGTGCTGCAAACAGTTTTTACAATGTGGGTAAAGCTTTGTTAAAAACGGAAATGATTTTTTGTTCTTTTATCAGTGCGGCTAAAAAATACGAAAGCTCAAATGTTTCTCAAACTATTACACAGTTGCATTTAAGTATTATAAAAGGTTTGGAAATGTTAAAATTAATGTATTCATACCTAAACTACAAAAATTTCAAAGAAACAAGAAAACAAATTTTTGAAAATAAAAATAAAAAAACGAGTATAGTCAATCTAAGTTAATTTTTAAGCAATCTCAAATTATTGAGGTTTCGAAATACTTTATTCAAAAACTCATTTCTTAGTACAATATAAACTTTTCCTTTCCTTTTTAATTTTAAAGGTACATGCATGCTTGTCATAAAAGAATCAATTTTTCATTATGAATGATGGTTCTTCGCTCTAAAACGTATTGTACTAGTTTTAAGAAAATGTACAATGCATTTTGATGTTTATTATTATCAAGAGACTGAAGACTTGATGTCTTTTAAGCCCGCAAATCCTAATTGTAAAATAGAATGTGAGGGAGAAAAAAGTATCTCTGCAGAAAATATAATTGTTCATTGTATGATCAAAAAACACTTATAAGTGACTTTTTCCTAAGGTTCAATTTTCCAATTTTGTTTTCGGAAATTTCAACCCACAAACAACTAATTTGTTTTTTTCCCCAGTTGACATGATTTTTTTGTTTTTTTTTTGAGTTCATCTTAAGCTGCTCAGGGTGCCTTTATTAGATAAGTAAGTGCTGAGATCCATTGTGATAAGGACACACGAAACTAGCTTCTAAAACATGCAAGTAACACAGAAACTCCATTCTAAAAATTTGCATGCTTGCCAACATTGTTTCGCAATTGCCATGTGCGCAAAAACAAATAAATAAAGAAAGTATAAATGAACAGCAACTAAGCTTTAATTGGCTGGGCAAGGATTAAGATTAATGTCATTTAACCGAATACAAACCTCGACTCACCACCTCATTTCTCAGTTCACCGATCCAGTTCCTGCATCAACTTTTTGTTTTGTTGCCTTGGCAAAGACTGGGACCAACTGACATCATTTAGCAATATACACTTAATCTTTGCAACTCATTTCGCAGTTCACATCCAGTTGCCGCATCAATTCAATATGAATCTGCATTTTATCCTCATTTCTTTGGGAGCAAGCTTCACTGCACTGGCCGTTATTACAATTTTAACAAACGGTTTAGTTCTGGTCATATTTTGGAGAAATCGAGCAAATGTTTTTAGTTCTCCGACAACACAGTTTCTCGTTGGGATTTCCATTGCAAACCTTCTTACAGGTGCCGTAACGGACCCGCTCGAGGCGTATCGCTGCTTTGTGTTTCTTTCTGGAAATGCCGGAGATGAAAGCTTTGAAAGTACTTTAATGAAAGCTCACCTAACTTCTTTCGTTAGCTTAAATGCCTCACTTATGATGTGCCTGGGACTTAGCGTTTGTCAAATCATTGCTGTGCGGTTTCCCCACTATTACAATAGCTGGGTTACAAAAGTAAACATTTGGTGTTGGATACTAGGAACTGTTATAGTGATCGTGATTTTCGCTCTTTTCCGAGTGATGGGTTTATCAGTCAGAGAAAACCTTATCCTCGAAACATTTATCATGCTAACGATAATTCCTTTTTGTTTGACAGCACTAAATTTCTATTTATATGTGGCATATCGAAAACGACAGAAAAGTATTCAAGTTCACTCTGGAAACGTGGGAAAGTCCAAAGGAGTAGCACAGCTAAGAAGAAAACGGTTTAACAAGCGGTTAACAATGGCAGCCATTTTACTTGTGGCTTCTGTTCTGATTTTTACTTTGCCGGAGTCCATCATATCCTACATTGATATCTTTTGGATAAACAGAGCTAGGGAGCAAAACTTGAAAATAATAATTGCTGAAGCTTTTATTGATGTCTTCTTCCTTTTAAAGTTCGCACTGGATCCAGTTATTTGTGTTTGGCGACTTCCGAGTTTTAGAAGGGCTTTCTTTAAGAAATTGACATTTAACCGGAAAAGAAATAGTAAAGTCAACAATAAAAAAGCAATTTAAAGAGATTCTCATACGGAAGTGATAGATTCAATGAGTGAATTAATTTAACCAGCTATACCAGATCAACAGCCAATGAAGGATAGAGTTTGAAGACGTGAGAATCTATATAAAAATTTTCGAAATTTTTGGATTAGCGGAATAAACCAACAAAAAAAATAATTAATTAGAACAGACAACAAATCCTTTTTTTGCCTCCACCTGCTGTGAAAAGTTTTATTTTCAGCTAAAGATAAGCGAGCAACAAAAACTTCATCAGAAGTTCCACATGTTGTTTTGAAAACTCGACGTCAGTATTATGTTTTATTGCTGCGATCTACATACGTAAATACAGAAAAAAACTCAAAACAAAAAAGGTTTCTTTGGAAAAACAAATAAATAGATAAATAATAAATATCAGCAGAGGCTATGATAATTTTAGCTATCAGGAAAAAACCGAATCCTATAATCTTTTTTATTATGTATTTTTCATTCTGCTCGGCAAAAAAGCAATTTGTATATATGAAACTAATTCCGGTGTAACACATATCTATTATATCTAGCTTTAATTCCAACTTTTCCAAAACCTAATAAACACAATTACTACTTACGTTTACGAGATTTTAAATATTTCCATGAACTTCAGTGAATGCAGCAAAAGATAAAACAGAAAATGATAATTTCTGTCAGAAAAATTTGTGAATAAGTTTCACAAATCTCTCCAGTTCTGAATGCATGGAAACTATAAGTTCTTACGCTTTTAGGCAAGTTCTCTAGAATACTTTTCCGACAAAATTTATGTCATGACATAAAACTCAGTAACAGACATTTTAGTTGATTTTATAAACACTTGTAAAATGGATTCTAGGCACTCTTATCTCAGTACACACCCACTGCTGCACCGTTCCCTAATGCACTTTTTAGACACTGGAGTAAATAGATTTAGATCTAGCGTTCACAACACATGTAGAGAACTGTTCGACAGTTTTCATGGTTTTCCTATTTAAGCAAAATACGCTTTTTGTAGATATGAAACTGTAGCTTTTTCTACAGTAAATCAAAAATTAGCTTCTGCATAAAAATACTTTCTTTATGTCAAAAGACATAAACAAATATATAAATTTAAATATATAGTATATGTATAAAGTGTAAAACTTGATTTCTGTAAAACAATACTAAAAGTAGAGCGGAGTATATATATTGTGGGAGAAAAAAAATAGACTACACGTTCATCCCTACAAGCCTGTTTCGTGGTCGCCCACTTTACCATCGCTTTTGTACAATATAATTTACATAATTTAACCAGTCTAATGTAGTGTTGCAACAGTTTAGCTGTTGCGTAGGAGGGCTTTGTTTCTGTGGCGGAAAGAAGACACGAGTTCATTACGTTTGTTTAGTGTTGACAGTTCGGGTTGGCAGATGATTAGTAATTTATCTTTGAGGCAGAGGTTACATCTCTTACTTGAGATGTTGTGCGGCGAGTGCGATGAGAGAATGCACCAGGAAATAAAGTGTTCGATGTTGTTGTCTTTGAGGGTCCAGGGGTGCTTGCTGAGTTCGGTGAAGTTTCTGTGTTTAGCGTAGTAGTAAAGGGGGTCGCCGATTCTGGGACACCGTTAAATTAAGTGTAAATCCTCGCTAATTTTTCAGATTTTGACCCATCGTTAAAATTAAGCGTAAATTCACCTTAAAATTTCTCGTTAAATTTACCTAATTAAATATTCAAAAATTCCCAAGGTCAAGGTCAAAAAAATGATCATGTGAAAATTTTTTATAATTAAATAGGCAAAAATTTCCAAGGTCAAAAAAATTCTCCGGTAGGAAGAACGAAAAAAAGGGAGTTTGTGGTATATTAAATTAAGCGTATTCACGTTAAAATTTCACGTTAACCGATTCTGAAGCCATATTAAATTAAGAGTAAATTCACGTTAAAATTTCTCGTTAAATTTGCCTAATTAAATATGCAAAAGTTCCCAAGGTCAAGGTAAAAAAAATGATCGTGAAAAATTTTCTAAAGTTCAAAAATTCTCCTCCAGAGAAAAAATTCTCCAGTAAGAGAAAATTTTACTCACCAGAAGAAATCTCAGAAGAGAAATATTCTCAGATGAAAATATCTCAAACCAAAATTCTCTCGCAAGAGAAAAATTTCTCCTAGAGAAATATTCTCAGACCAAAATTTTTTCCAGAGAAATATCTCAGAAGAAATCTCCTCCAGAGTGATCAAAAATTTCCCACACTGAACAGCATGCTAAGTTACAGTTAACAGTACACTTAACAGCATGCTAAGTTCTGTTGAATATACATCTAAGCTCTCACCTTGGAGAGATAATGTCCCTGTGCTAACGTGTGGATGCCATCTTCCAAGATGACTCGTTTATCGTCCTCATGAGATAGTGCCACCTTATGGTCAGTCTCGGTATACATCTCATGATTGTAAGATCGGATGACGTTCACCTTTCTCATTTGAGGCTCCTTGTTGAAAAGGCAGTTCTTATAGTTAGCGAATGTAATGCTATTCTGCACAACGTACTTCTTCACTCCCTTGCACTTTTTAGACTCCTCCCCTTGATCCATCAAATATGCATACAACTTTGCTCTAAGACCTACAAACTCAAAAATTTGTTGCACACCAGCTTCATCCTTGAACATCCCAATGACCTTCTTGTTGACACCAGTGGGAATTCCAGAAGGATGATCCTTTGGGAAGTTGCTCGTGTCAAACTTGTCATGTACGTCAGGACTGATGTCCTGGTAAAAGTCTTCCGTCTCAATCTCATACATGAGTGAGTCTGTATCAGTGAAGAGAAGCTTTGCTCTGTCACCATACTTTGACTTCACATAGTTGTAATGCATATCATACATATGCAATTTACTCAACTCAAGTACTGTGAAACCTACATATCTAGGCTTATTCAGTATAACATTCTTCTTCTTCATATGTATAGCGGCAAACTTTTTATGATAGATGGTAAACCGTGAGAAGTTAGGCTTACATCTCCACTTCTTAGCCTCCTATTCACTTGTAACCAACTTGACGTCAACCCTATTCCTAACATCCTCCATCGTTTTGCCGTAGACTGAATTATTCATGAGCTTGAAAAAATTCTTCCCAAGTTGGTGTTAAGCATGATGTAAGGCTCCATCCAATTTGATTTCTCAAAGGTAACACCTCTGTGAATCTTTGTAAGTTCCAAACCTTGATCAAGATAGAACTTCAGGATCTCATGATGAAGCAATAACCTCTCCTTATCATTTAGATTAGGAATCAGTTTGGAAACCCTACCCACTTTGACATTCTCTGGCGCCAGAGGATAGTCATTGTGGAGGTCATGCAGATGTTGTGGATACCTCAAATCAACTTCGAGGATGCATGGCATACCTCGCCAGTTTGTTAGTTCCTCTTCTGTCATCCACCTGAACCCACGATATGGAAGCTTCTTTATCATAGCACATCCGTACAAGTTGTTCGCGTCAACGTATTCTATGTATTCAGTCGGTTGGGTAGGGTCATAATCCTTCATGTAAGGGTTATTAGCCTTCCCATACCTAATCGATATCATAGAGACACCCCCACATATCCCTTTATCAACCATCAATGCTATGTCAGGGTCTATGATGAGTTTCATCCTGACTTTGGTTATTTTCAGCATAGCATCCCAAGCTAAGCCCGGCGCTGTTAAATACCATGCTGGATCCAAACCATAATTCTTCATGCAAACCTCTCTGAAATTTTCAAAGACATCAGCTAGTAATAAAACGTCAGTCTGGAGATAGTGATCATGATACTCCCTAAAGGTACTCATTCCGAAGAGCTTCCGCACATTTTGTGCATGTTGATAGTCTTCATCTGAGATGTGACTGTCGGTGAGTCTGGAGAAGAATGACTCTTTGTCAGGGAGCTGAGTTACCTTGAGCTTTTTAAGTGAGTCGAACCAATCATATTGAAAAACTCCCTTTCTTCTCAAAGTAAATTTCTCAGCATCATGAGGATAACCCATTGCGAGATTTTTCAGAGTATGTGAAGGTAGATTGTCTACGAGACCTGATAGAGAAGATTGCATGAATTTAAAGGAGTCTATGAAACGTATTTCACGTCTAATATCTTTCTCCTTACCATCCTTCTTATCAATGCAAGTTCCTACAGTAATTCTTTTTGAGAATGTGATAAACTTCTCCTCATTGTTTGGGATGCAGTCTATATTCCCAGGGGTTACATGGAGTCTTTTGATGAAGAAATGAGCATCATATCCCGCTAGGTTATGAAACACAACTGGGATATGCGTTGGCATTCTCAAAAGTGAGTTGCATGATCTACGTGCAGCTCCTCTGTACTTCCCTGTGAAGTGGTCATGGTCGCAAACTTTATCTTCACTACCATCAAACTTGCCTTCACATATATGGCACACTTTAGCATCTGAGAATGATATGTAATCCACTGAACTCTCATCCAGAGGCCTGTTGAAATCAACCTTTTCATAAATCTTCTTAATATCAGCTTCCAATGATCTAGTGAAGTCTCCTCCTAGGTCACATCCATCTTCACTAGCTGCACGTGTTCTCATGATAGGCTGGAAGATTTCATCATCAGAGGATTTAATGAGGTAACTCCAACCAGGAACTTCATGTCACTGATATTTCTATGTGAAGCCTTTGTCAGGATTTGGCTGACACGTATCTATCTTCTTTGTGACTGATTCCATGTCAGCGTAGACGATGAAACGCACCCACAATTTTCTATTAAACTTCCTGGTGTTGAAGAAAACGTGTTGGGAATTCCCATCCTTGTCCACTGGCATTACAATTCTAACCGCACCAAACTTGGAGCAATCTTTAAGGTGATCCTCCAGTTTCTGCTTTGTCTGAAAGTGACTGAGATACCTCAAACAAAACTCATGTGAAGTTTTACGATTAGTCATTTCTGACCTCATCAACCTATTAAAGTTTTTGATCAAGGCATAGTGACTTGTATATTGATTCCTGAGTAATAGAAGACAGATTTGCATCTTACCCTCAGGATTCTCACATACTCTCAATATATCAAAATACACACCATCATCATACCCATATACATAATCTGCATAATCAGGGTTTTGCCTCTCAAACCTATTGATTTGATTTAATGGTGAGGGAAAGTCTATTCCAGTCCAGTCAAATTTCTCAGAGTTCTCTCTAAGAGTACTGGACAACCTCTCAGGGTTAGTTGTATTTTGCGGGTATACTGCAGAAGTAACCGCGCACTTGAAGCACTCATGGTTAGATTTATTCTGAACATTGACAATTGCCTTCCTATAACCGATCTTCTTTGGAGTAGGAATATAGCTATTTCCAGCCAATGGTTTGAATGGGGCGATGCTAATGTCTAGAGAATTAATCTGTTCAAATTGCCACGCAGATTTCTCTGGTTGAAATGTGGCAATCTTCTCTAAGATTAAATCCCTCACTTCTCTGTATTTCTCAGCTATGTTTGTAGCCTCATAGATTTATTCTACTTCACTGTGAAAATAATGCCTCATCTCCTCAACTTCTCCTGTTGCAGGGTCCATTCTTGTGACCTCTATGTTGAAGAGAAAATGAGTTTTGATTGGCTTCTTTTGCTTATTGAGTAGTCTATTGACTCTGCGCTCGGAATGATTAAAGAAGTTATTTGGATCATATTCTCTTTGCCCTTTTATCCTGTAAGTATTCACCTTCTTATTTAGAGCATTAACTTTCTGAGTTGTCCTATTCTTGACAGGATTAGGAATTTGATCGAGCACCCATTCCGTAGACTTGTCAACGTTTGACAATACTGAATCCTTAGCGCTCTTCACCAAGCGCCTTAAAGAAGTGAAACTAAGTTTACCATGGGGTGTCTGCACCCCCGGAATCGGTAGCTCAACCTCAGGTATAGATGCCTTTAACGCCTCAACAAGTTCAGCGTGTGTCATTTTACTATACCCTGTAATAACTCGTATCTTCGCGAGAGATTTCAGCTCGGTAGCTCTGAGGTTGTCCAAGATTATATTTTGTTGTTGTAATGCTTGTTATTTTATTTGTAACATTGACACCATGCTCTTTCGCAATTGTTTTCAGGACTTTGAATGATGAGGTTATTCAGTCCAGGAACGTTCGATGTAGTGAGAGCATTAATAAGCTTCTCTTTTTTTCATCTTATGAAAACCTTTGATCCCGTTTGCTTTTGCGGCTGATCTCAGCTTAGGGATAATAAGGTTATTCAATGTAATATTTTGGCCTTCCAAAGCCTCAATGAGCTGAGGTTTTGTCATCTTAGACCATCGCGTTTTTTCGTGCTCTCTAGCGAGAGTTTGAAGTAGTTTCCTACTCAGATGTTCCGTTTTGAATGTTAGGTAACGATGTCTTTAAACCTGATTGATTTATCTGATTGATAAATAATCTTGTCTTTAAGCCTGTTTGATAATTTTCTAACATGGTTCGTGTTAGAAATCACTTTTTTTCAGGAATCACTCACTCATCATCTTCGCAAGAATAATAGCCTCAAAATTCTTATAAAGACAGTCTTTACAATGGTTCTTCTGCCTTTTGTGTTGACAGATCCGTCATCCTCCACACTCCTTACATTGTTTCTTCCGTCTTTTATGAATTCAAATTCCTTTACCACCACAGTCCTTGCAGTAATATCTCTCACGATTGTGCTCACAAATACTACCACCTTTGCACTTTTTACAAATTGCTTTACGGCGGTTGTGTTGACATATCTTAGGGGTGTATTTTGGTTTGGTCATTATTTGTGTGTCGCCATTGTTGTAAGGTATACTGTTCTATAAATAGATCAAAACGTCTTTTAAATGGTTTAGCACTTTTTTTCAAATCTAATTTTTACTTTTTTTCTCTGAAGAAGAACTTAGCATTCTTACAAGTGTATCTTAGCATTACTGTTTTAAAAGTGTAACTTAGCATGATATTAAACATACTATTAAGTAGCTTAACATGTTATCATGCATAACTTAGCATACTGTTAAGTGTAACTTAGCATGATATTAAACATACTATTAAGTAGCTTAACATGTTATCATGCATAACTTAGCATACTGTTA
>JAOBBB020386028.1:0-17981 GCA_025331005.2 Zoanthus gigantus
ATATCTTAGTAATTATCTTGTAATAATGGGTTAAAGAAAAGCATTTAGTGGCATTAAAATGTTACTTGTCATATGTTGGGTAATTTTTGTAGAAACCATAGGGAGCCACCTTAAGTGAAGACCAGTTTCCCTAATTAATAGAGTTACTCTACCTACAAAGGTGAAAGTTGCAAGTAAGGATTTGTTTACATGAAGGCTTTCCAAAACCATGGACCATCTTACTTATAGGGACGAAGATGCAATTAATAATCTTTGGACCTATTTACATGAAAACGAAATTCCTAAACTGGTAAAGTTTTTTTTACCTATACAAGGATAAAGTCTGAAGTAAGGATTTGTTTACATTAGAATAATTCCGTTCTGTACCTTATTGGCTGTCCTACCTGCAGGTTTGAAGATACTACTTAGAACCTGCTTTCATATAGAACAGTGTCACTAACTTGGAAAGTTAATCTATTTACAAGGGTACTGGGGAAAGTTGTATCTGTTTACAAGAGAGCAGTTCCGCTCCGTTCCTATTGGGCTATTGTATTATTTGGATCGAGCATACAACTTAGGGTTGGTTAAATGAAGATCAGTTTTACTAACTGGAAAAGCTATGCTACCTGCACGGATAAAAGTTGCAAGTAAAGATCTGTTTTTGATATGAGAACAGTTCCTTACTTAGTGGGCTATGTTTTCTACAGTGTCAAGGGTATAAATGGAAAGTTGTTCTGATGAAGAACATTTTCTTTACCTCTTCGGGTTACCATACCTACTTGAGGTTAAGATACTGAAGAAGGATTTGTTTACATTGAGGTCAAAAGATAAGCAAATATTAATTCAGAGTAACTTCTAACTTTATTTTGCATTTCTGTTTTCCAGTAACCCTTAACTGAATTGGATATTCAGTTTTGTTTTCGTCAACTGACTTGCACAGAACATAAGACTAAGCATGTTCAGCAGAGGATTTGTGGAGTTTCTCATTACAGCACAGCTGATGATAATCATAGTTTCTGTTGGGGGTAACTTGCTAGTGTGTTGTGCTGTTGTGATTAACAAACAATTGCGCATGTCTCCGACCAGTCTTTTCATCTTTTCTTTGGCGGTTGCTGACATTCTCACCGCTAGCATCCCAATGTCGTTTGAAGTGGACCTTATGTTGAAGAAAAACCGCTGGACATACGGGCATGCAGTATGTACTATGTATACAACAATGTATCTCATAGCGGCTCCATCTTCTGTTCTCAACTTGATGGCAGTTTCCGTTGACAGGTACCTTGCTCTCAGTAGACCACTGAAATATAAGCACGGCAGGCTCATGACGACGAGGAAAGCTTTAATAGTTATTTTCGTCGTTTGGCTTTATACGATACTTACGGCTCTTCTTCCGGTGATGGGATGGAATTATGAAGATGGGGCCTCTTTGCGCAACCAAACGTGTCTATTCAATATAGCATACAGCTACTCCATTGCAAGTTCTTTTGTTAACTTTCTTTTCCCTTTGATTGTTACTTGTATTTTGAACGTGCTAATTTACAGAATTTCGTCAACTCATATGAGGTTACACACGAACATGAAGAGGTTTTTAGATAACTGCAGAGGAACTTCGAAAGTTGTGCCTCTGGGAGACCAAACTGAACAAAATTGCTTCAAGAAAAAGACATTTTGTGATACAATGAGAGGACCGTCTGGTCTCGCTAAGGAGGTCGAACATGTCGATCATATTGATCAAAAAATTGATGAACAGGGAGAAACCACGAGAAAAAACATGGTTGAAACAAACATGAAAAAAGTGGAAGATAGATCAAAACAAACAGTAGAATATAACAGTTTGGGCGAAAGCAAAATAAACTTGTTAAAAGTAAAACAAATTGAGCCACACGTATCAGACTTAAAAGGCAAAAAACATGCATTCAGTAAAAAGGAAAGTCAGCCCTGTCATAGAAATGCAAAGCATACATATCCGCTCCCTATCGCTGGTGAAATTTCAAGCTGTGAGTTTAGCGGTCAACAGTTAACTGGAACACAAAACGCTGGTTTTTGTACAGAAACGAGTAGCTGTCCTGGGACGTTGAAAAATAGAATTAGTGATAGCTTGGGGAATTTGAAGGCGGCAAAGACAATTCTGTTAATTGTGTCTTGTTTTACAATATGCTGGCTTCCCTACACAACTGTGAGCTTAGTGGGTTCATTTTGTATGCATTGTATGCGCAAGGTGCCAAATGAGGTTCCTCTGATGTTGTTACTTTTGGCCTACACCAACTCTTCCTGCAACCCGTTTATTTATGCTTTCCAAAGACGAGACTTCAGACAAACCTTCAAGAGAATCCTCAAACTTGGAAGAAAATAGAAACCTTTTTCAAGATTGTTTTCTACAAGATTTAAAAGAGACGATTTTATTGTAGTAATGTGCAAGGTTTTCAAAAGAAGTCTCAGTTAAAAAGAAAAAGAAACGTTACAAATTCTCCAATGTACATGCACGAGTCATAAGAAGAGCATATGTTGAAGATCTGAGATTTTGATTTCCCTATATAAACAGAAATTTGATTGAACTCGATAAAAGTCCTTTCCCAAATGTTTGAATTGTTAAAAAGCAAAAACTATTAATTGAATATCTATATTAAGATTTCAATTCTATAAAAGTGAACAGAAAAATCTTTCATATATACATTAATGAATGAAATATAATCAATCAATCAAATCTATATAGATTACTTCATGGTTAATTGGTGAGTGCGTACGAGTGAGTTTGCGATTCTTCACAAGGAGTGAATAAAAACCGTACAAGCGAACCAACCATGAAGTTATTTGTTTATTTTAGAAGTACTGAGATTTCTTTCAAATAATAATCACAATTATAAACAGCGTTAGGACAATGAAATGAGTTTTATTTACTCATACGCTCTTTAAAATGCTGAAAGTCAGACAAGTTGACTGAAACAGGTTTAGTCAATGAAATCTTGTATTTGAGATTCATTACAAGTAGAAGTGAATGGAAATCTATTGTGGCAACGGTACAAATAACTATGGAGAAGAAAACTCGACTCGTCATGTTGTCCGTATGCGCCATTTTGAAAATTGTTTTACCATAAGATTGGGGATGGTGATTTCGTTATCAGTTTTTGTCACTTGGTTGAAAGTCACTTAAAGTTTGCATAGCTGGTGATCAGTAGTTTACAGAGTTTAAATATATTTGTCGTAAGAATTTATTGGATGTCATATATTTCGCACTTTATGTAGATCTATATTGCAAGTTAAACAATAAAAAATGATAGAGAAAAGTATAGATAGCACAAAAGTGCTAGTAGCTAACTTGAAGCCACTATATTAGGCACTGGGGCCAAGGTGGTAGCGGGCTTTACCTCTTAAAAAATCACAACAAAAAATAGTGGGCCTGAATGCCAGCAGCCTTGGACAGCTGTTTCGGCACTTTCGTGCTATCTATACTTGGCGTTGATCTGTTTAGCCACATTTCAAAACAGCTGCTTATAAGATCTTGCGAAGACAGCTAGCCCGCTCAGGAGTAAGCCGTGGCGTTTTACTACACGGAACAACTGGTTATAAGATCTAGCCTTGGAAGCTATAGCGCCAGTTCAGGGGTAAGCACTGTCGTAATACTATATCGACACAGCTGCTTATAAGATCTAGCACTGGCAGATAGCCCGTTCAGATGGCGTTATTCTACACCAAAACAGCTGTCCATGGCTGCTGGCATTCAGGCTCACTATTTTTATGGTAATTTAAAGGGGTAAAGCCCGCTACCAATATAGTGGCTTCAAGTTAGCTACTAGCACTTATGCGCTATATATACTTCACATCCCACAAGCATTGTGCTTTGACTACAGAATAAAAAATGGATCAAATTGACTAAAGTGATAAGAAACTTTATTATCAGTTCACGGTGAAACGAAAGATAGCAGCTAAATAGAATAAAGCCGTACCAAGAAATGGCGTTGCATTCGCACAAAAGAAAGCCTTATACGGAGGAACACCTACTCAAACGAAAAAAAAGAAACATGTTGCAGCAAGATTTAAAAACCATCCCGTTGGTGTATCCATCCAAATCTGTGTCCCATCAAACAGTACCGCGTCAGTCAACCATACAACTATTCAATTTGCCGGACGCAACCATAACAATAGCCATTTCTTGATATGAACAACTGATGTGTTATACATCATCGTGATGATCAACATTATCATATTTATTACCTTCACCATCATCATCGTCATCATCAACATCATCACCATCATCATCGTCGTCATCATCACCATCATCGTCGTCATCACCATCATCGTTATCATCATCATCGTCATCACCATCATCGTCACCATCATCGTCATCATCATCGTCATCACCATCATCGTTATCATAACCACAGTCGTCATCATCAACATCATCATCACCATCATTGTCATCAGCATTTTCGTCATCACCATTACCCTCATCATCACCATCATCACATTTAGCACAATCGTCTTCATCAAACACACAGCGACCGCTGGTGAATAACAAGAAAAGGAGGACATTTTTGTAATCATTTCCGTTAATAGCTCAGCTATATTTTTATTCACTTATAATCACTTATGTAGTTCATGTACAGATGTCATCGTGGATGCATCTGAAATGTTTACAGTTCGTCCGACATCACTTGCTCTGCATAAGGTTTGTTCCAAACTGGGTTCAGTTTACGACAAAAACAATCGCTGCACACATTGCCGGCTTCGTTCACAGCGTCCAACGGATTTTTACACAACATGCATAGAAGGCATTCCTCATGGTACTCGAACCGATCTTCATATTCGCGCTTTATGCCTATTCCTAATAAAGAGCAAAAATCGCATTTATTATGAGCACCTTAACTTTCAAGTACAGACGGGGCAGTTGGCATAGCTGGTAAGATCTCTGCCTTCTAGCTACCAGGTCCCCAGTTCGATCTCAGGCCCTACCGAGATTTCACTCTTTGTTCGACCTTCTTTTTCGGGAAAAGTGAGACAAGATCGACATCCCGTTTGTGTTTTATTTCGCTTCCAAGAAAACCTAAGATCCTTTATGACCAGCTAAAGGATTTGAAACACAAGATGGAAACTAAAACCCAGCTTAGAAGGTTCATTGTAGCCGGTGTATATCTCCACCGAAGTTTCTGCAGTATTAAGCGGATGCGAATCTTGAATTATCCAGAACGAGACACTAACCTATCGCAGCTTAATTTGCTCCCAGCAGAAGCTGGCACTCATTTACTGACCTCTAAAGTATGGCCTGTCGTAATGAAGACTACTCTTTCGAGAAATTTTTGTCTAATGGGTTACAGTTTTTGAAATACGCCTTGTGCCCGTCTTTATACTAGAGACGTGTAACCAGACGAACTACAAAACTTTGTCCAAGTTCGTCCTGATTAATAATACGACCTCTAGTAGAAAAACTGCCAATGGAAAGTTGAGTTTGCTTAGGCGGAAAAGAAGGTCACACAAATGTTTAACTCTCAGCAGAGCCTGGGATCGAACGTGGAAGCTTGTGGCTGGAAGGAAGACGTTTACAGTACATTTTTCTTCATTTAATTTATTTGAATAAATTTGACTAAATGCATTTTTTTTTATTTGAGCACTGAAGTGGAAATGTAGAGAAAACAATTGCGACAAAATTATGACAGGTATCAAAAATTACGACAGGTATTAAAAATTGTAACAATACACCCACTTACCTGTCAAAAAGTTTCGTACTAACCCATAAGATAATAAAACATGCAACTATTCAGTTGTTTTAACGATAATATTACCTTACTGGTAGTTTAACTAACTGTTTAAGTTAGCGGTGAACATTACTTCCCTTGAAATATAATTTAGCATTATAGGTCTTTCCTGTGAGAACATTTGTGATGGGTACAAATATAGACGACGGCAGAATGTGGACCAGCCGTGTAATATGCTTGCAAGCTACTAACGCCGGAGTTACGACAGAAAATGCGCGACAGAAATTGGAGCTTACACTATATTTAAAAACTGAGAAATTAGTTAAGAAATCAAAAAATGAATATTGATAACTAGCCCATTCAGGTTTTAGAAAATGTACATATTTTGTTTTTCGAAAGTTGTTAAAACAACAAACAAAGTACAATGAAAACTTTCATTTTTGCACGAATTACTCACGAAGTAGTAAATTTTAAAAAGTTAGTTAGTTTAACTGTTATTTCCTTTTCCCGGATTTAACAACTGAAAACTCTGGCTAAATTTGACTGTACAAAAATTCCATTCGATATGTTTCACAGTTAATGAATCTATTGAATTTGAGACTTTAGAAAAACAAAGGGACACCCAACCATGTGTGGATTGTTTGGTTTGTACAAAGTCTAACCTCCGCTAAGCGTTTTGGTGTTCCAATTTTTTCCTGCAATAAACTCCACAAATCTATATTCGTAACAGTTAATAGAATGTCATTTTAACGTAATGAGTATATTTTTGATGAATAAGCATCGGTCCTCAAATGCAATAAACCAATTAATATTAGATCACAATTCAAATACACAAACTGGACAAATGATAGTTTTGCATAAGTAATCAGCCACTTTGCCTCAAATCAGAATATCAATTATCGATTTTTTACTTAACAAAAGTTTTGTATTTTCTTTTAGAAATGTCTGATAATCTTCCTTATGTTGTGATATGATTAACATGAAAACTCCACCACTGTGCCCGATTCGTACCAATGTAATGACTAACGAGTCGAGGCTACATAATCTTTGAATCTATTGGCAATGACGTGCATTAAATCTTAACTACTCTAATACTTTAAAACTGTATTTTAATCTTTAAATAACAGTCTTACTTACCATGAATAAGTCCACCACATTTGGAGCAAGCTTTCATTCTCTGGTGACCGTTTACCATGACGGGATTGTGATCGTTGTAACAATGTAAGCAAATGCTCTGTCCCTCTCGAATCATAAACTCACCAATAATTTCACTCCCACAAACAGCACAAGTAAAACACTCTCGATGAAAAGCAGTTTCGCCAACGACTATAGACTGATTTGCGATCCACTCACCGCATTTAGCGCAGGTAGGCATGGCTAAAGATGTTTAACGTGCTGTTGTCACCCACCAACGAAGCTTCCAGGGACGAAGTGCTTTGCACCGACGGGCCTGGGGTTTCATTTATATGCACCAACTAGCTTGAAAGCGTTTACAAATGTAAATATTTGAAATAGCAAGTTTTTTTGAAAAGAAAATGCAAATTAAGCGAGATAATTCGCAATTATCTCTTTCTGCTTCATTTATAATTATGTTCAAGGAAATAAATTGAAGCTCTAAAATAAAAGGAAATGAAAGAACAAGATTATCTTTGTGATTTGCTAGAAGTTAATAATTTACAGTTTTAGCGGTAGTAAAGTGAGCCGTCAAAATAGTTCTTAATCCTTTTCACGTTTTCAATTAGCCGCTTTCAATTGCGTTCTAAATTCCTAACAACGAAACTTAAACGTTGCGAATCCATGGTAAATACAAACAAAAAATATTTTAAAACATTTAAAAAATCTGTTTCAATCCTGTTTCATTTTCTAATTAATAAGAAAAAACACGAAATAAAAACACGATGATACCATCTTTATTTCCTGTCCTTATTCATGAAGACAGAATAGAACAGCTGCTTCCAACCGCGATAGACAGTAGGCAGAAACATATATAAAGTATTTAAAAGGAAAAATTTCGTTCCCCTTGCTATCGAATCAACGTAAAACTGAAATGCTCAAGTTAAAAAAGAAATTAAAAATAAACATACCTCGACTCTCGAGAGGAATCAGTAAATACTGAAGATTTTTAGGTTGTGTAAACAAGTTTCCTTTCTTTTTGAAGACAATTCATCGTTTGCATGGCCCCCAAATTCGTATTCTCTGACTCCCAAAAGTGATCGTGTAAAATGATATACAATGACGGTGGTGTTGATGCATGATAATGATAATGATGATGATGATGATGATGATGATGATGGTAATTTAGATGGTAGTGATAAGGATGATTATAATAACGAGGATGTGGGTGTCGTAATAATAAGCTTTGTTGACATGACTCTTCAGTATTGTCAAAGCATTTTTAAAATTACAAATATAGTGACAGTGATGATGATAATGATGTGGTTAACAGTGATTACGATGACGATCTGGGTGATAATGATGATAGCAAATTGGACGATAGCAATAACCATGATGCGTGATGATGATGTGGGTGACAGTGATGAAGATGATGGAAGTGATTCTGATAATGTTAATGTTGTTGATGATGATGATAATTTGAATGTCAGTGATAACGATGACGCTGAAGGTTACAGTGATAATGATGGAGGTGATTGTGATGATGGTATTGACAATAACAATAAAGTGGATGATAAAAATTATGATGATGGTGACAAATTAGATGATAGTGATGCGTGATGATGATGTGATTGACAGTGATAATTATGTTAATATTGTTGATGATGATGATGATGATAATTTAGATGAAAGTGATAACGATGACGCTGAAGGATACAGTGATAATGATGATGGAGGTGATTCTGATGATGGTATTGACAATGACAATGAGCTGGATGATAAAAGTGATGATGATGATGGTGATTCGTGGTTGCCCACTCGTCAGAAGATTTAATATATCCAATAATTAATGATTGTTTATTGTTCGACATAACTTCCAAATTTATCTGGATGCTCACTATTTTTTATTGTGGTTTTAAGGGGTAAAGCCCGCTACCAACGTGGCCATAGTGCCTAATATAGTGGCTTCAAGTTAGCTACTAGCACGTTTGTACAATCTATACTTGAGTTCATCTTTATAGTAACATCCCACAAGCATTGCGCTTTTATCATTATCAGGATTCCAAAGGACTGAAACGTTTTACTGAATAGTAACATGCAATACAATATTCACAGAAACATGCAAAGCCACACTCACCGCAGTAACATGCAATAGTCACAGAAACATGCAAAGCAACACTCATGCATCGCGCAGCAACATGTAATGCAACAATCACTGAAACATGCAAAGCCACACTCACCGCAGTAAAATGCAATACAACAATCATAGAAACATGCAAAGCCACACTCACCGCAGTAAAATGCAATACAACAATCACAGAAACATGCAAAGCCACACTCACCGCAGTAACATGCAATGCAACAATCACAGAAACATGCAAAGCCACGCTCACCGCAGTAACATGCAATGCAACAATCACAGAAACATGCAAAGCAACACTCACCGCAGTAACATGCAATGCAACAATCACAGAAACATGCAAAGCAACACTCACCGCAGTAACATACAATGCAATAATCACAGAAAGATGCAAAGCCACACTCATGCATTGTAGCAACATGCAATGCAACAATCACAGAAACATGCAAAGCTATATTCACGGTTACATGCATCTAGACCCACATACAGTCATGCAGTAACATGCAGAGCCACACTGATGAGTGTGCCACAGTCATTGTAACACGCCGGCAAAGCCACATACTGACTGTATCATGCAAAACCACAGTCACAGTATCATCATGAGCTACAAACACAGTAACATGCAAAGCAGGCCCGTAGCAGTGCGAAAATTTCTGGGGGCCCTATGACAGCATTCTTGTACCCAGACCCTTCACAGCTTAAGAGTAACAATGTTTCTGTTTAGTGGTAACATACATGTTTATATGTGACGGAAATAATATATTTTTAACATTTTGATTTCCATTGACTATTTACTGCATTTTCTCCCCCCTCCCCCCTCCCCCACTACGGGCCTGCAAAGCCAGATTCATGTTGTCATCAAAAGACACAGTCCACAGAAACATGCAAAGCCAGATTCAAATTGCAATCCAGATCTTGCGCAATCAGATGAGTGCCGTGCAGCTTGTTTTGGTGAGTGCTCCGAAATAATAGATCATGGAACTAGCTTTTCCCTTAAGATAAAGGAAGCCATGCATACAAAATGGCTCAACCCTATTTTAAACCAACAAGTTTTGCATGTGAATCTTTCCTTGAATATTTAATCACTTTAAGTTTAGTACAACATTATTTAATATTCTATAGTCTTTAAATAGTATTTAATGTTTTCACTTGGCTAACGGTTACACTCTGAAAAAGAGGCGACACGCCTCGAAACATGTAAGTTTTCAATTAGAAATGATGAAACTAAAGAATGTTGTGACTGCAGTACAGTCAAATTTACAGATTCATATTGCATAAAAAGCCACAGCCCACAGAAACATGCAAAGCCACATTCATATTGCATCAAAAGCCACAGCTCACAGAAACATGCAAAAATTGCTGTTGTTTTTGTTGATAATGATGATATTATAACAGTTAAGAACTTTATTGCTTTGGCAAATCTCCATGATTATACAAAGTTATGATACATTGTCTTGCTTAATATATTGTCTCTTCCTAAGTTATGCGTTAATATTGGTTATATATTCTAATGCCTACATTTCAAAATGTCTTACATTTTACATTTTCAGCTCAGCTGGTACGAAAACACTGGTACTACTTTTCCCTTAACTTCGTTACCAATATGTTTAAAGATCTTAATTGTTGGCTCAAATCCGCCGATTTTATATTGACGGTACAAATAACTTTACAATATGTTTGCTTAGCTCCAAAACTCCACACAAATTAACTGGCCCGTAGTAACAGGTAGTAATTTATAAGCTTACTTAATAGAGCATTTACTTGTATTTTTGGGCCCTAGAGTCCGACTTCTTAAAATGGTTTTTAACTACGGTAGTTTTGAATATCTACATTGTTCATAAAATTATTTTAGCACAATAGAACTTTGATAGTGACACAGCAACAATATGCTACCCTCGATTCTTTTCCGGTCGCTAAAAGCTATCAATAATTCAATAATCTGTTTATCTTTTTTGTTGAAAACTCAAACAGCTTGTCAAGTATACAAGCTGGAAAATGTAGCGGCAGTTATTAGTTGATTGTGTTGAAATTAATAACCAACATTAAGGCAATAATATAAACTATTTTTTTCCGTTTGAAAATAAACAGGTTTTTTCAATTTTGTATAGTTTCTTTTTTATATTTTTCCCTGTTTCGACCAATTAAAACTTAAATTTACAGCAGTCGTTTTTTCGTACTTAATCGTTATTACACGTTGTTCCACTAATGGCACTTTTGTATAATTTTTTATTTGGTATTCATGATTTTGCAGACAATCTAATATTGATAAATTGACCTGAATCCTACCCA
Source organism: Zoanthus gigantus (assembly GCA_025331005.2). Classification (NCBI taxonomy): domain Eukaryota; kingdom Metazoa; phylum Cnidaria; class Anthozoa; order Zoantharia; family Zoanthidae; genus Zoanthus; species Zoanthus gigantus. The sequence continues at coordinate 11,212 of JAOBBB020386028.1, forward strand.
CCCGTGTACACTCTGCCCCCTATTTGTTTTAACATCTCTCCAGAGACTTCAGGCTCAGTTCCAAATTCCGAATCGTTTTACTTCCCATTTCCCAGGCCATTTGTCAACCATCACCCACCCAGCCATCTTAAATTTTCTTTTAATTTTATTTTGTGTAGCTACTTGTTATTCCATGCAAGTCCTGTTATTCGAGCTGCAACCATTTATGACTTTCATATTTGACATAAAAGTTTAAGGTCATTAGATAACTGAAGTTTAATCAGCGCAGTTTTGTACTTCTGCTAATTACAGTTGAAGAGCGGAATCTTTCACTTCATATCGCAGCGAAACTGTAGAATTTTTGTAAAGGCAATTCGAAAGTCCCGTCTTTGAAATCCATATAGAAAAGGATTTATGCACGAGCTGACGTAAGTAAGAATTAGTAACGTCATCCCAACCTCGATGGGCACTGGTGCACCGCACGTAGGACAAAGAAAGATGACAAAACTGAACACGGTGTTCGGCATCCAACAAACCACAAAGCAAGACACGATTAAAGCCACAGTTTGCGCCGCCTTCATGTTACTCTTGTAAAACTTTTTTTCATTGGCTCGCGTACTTGACCTTCTCAACAGCTTTGCACTCTTCAGTTTGGCTCGAGCAGTCTTTGTTGTCCTAGAGCGGCGAAAAACTTCAACTTTTCGGGGAATAATATTATGCATCTTTTTTGTGGATCTTTCTGGTGTGTCGAGCAAATTGTTTTGTCCATCTACTACCAGGACATTTTCTTCCAGAACTGGTTGCATTTCTGTTGCGCTGTCACTTGATGATCGCGAATCACAAATTTGAGTGCTGTCGTGTTTTTGAACAGGACTGCGAAGCTCTGAAAAACTTGTAACTGTTCCTTTTGAAGTTTTACAACTCTCTCCTGAAACACTAAAACTTGAGTTAGAAACAAGACGAGGTCGGGCGTTTTGACGAAAATTCGCTGCTTTCGCAATGCGGTAGATTTTGCCGTAAATTATACACATAATTATATTTGGAACGCAGAAGTTTATAATAGAGCTGGAGATAGTGTAGCTTTTTGTAAGGTTGTAGAAACAAACTCCGTGTATTAAATGGTGAGGTCTCGACGTCCATCCCATGACTGGTAGTATAGCGTAAATGAATGAATATATCCAAAGAGATGCAATAGTGATTAAGGCCCTTCTTCTGGTCATTAACCCGGCATGGCGGTATTGTAGAGGTCTACTGAGTGCCAAGTAGCGATCCACTGAAACAGCTAGCAAGCTGAAGATGGAGGAGGGAACCGAAATCAGGTACATTGTGATGTAAAGTTCACAGATAGTCTCACTAAGACTCCAACGAAAGCCTTTTAGCATCGAATCCACGGCAAATGTCATATGTAAGCTAGCCGTAAGAATATCGGCAACCGCTAGCGAGAGCAAGAAATAATTGGTGACTTGTTTTCGCAGTCGGTTGTTTAAAGCAATTGCTAAGCAAACCAGCAAGTTACCAGCTAAAGCCAAAACAATTATAACAATCATGGTTGCAGAAATTGAGGCCACAAGTCTAGTGCTGTATCTTGGGGAAAAGTACATCCCGTGAAACGAAGAGTTGTTCATGGCGAGGCGTCTTAAAGTGACTTCAACACAATAACACGTTTTTTTTGCCTGTAAAAAAATGAGAGAAAGTATTTCTTGTAACAATGAAGAGCACTTGATATCCGGCGCTTAGTTTAATCATCAATAGTTAACAAGGAGAGAAGTCATTCAAAGTGATTGAGTTCTGACTAATGATAGTTAATTCTTTGACTTCGAAGGCTATAAGATATGATGAGGTCTCAATTTGTTTACTTGCCAAATGTTAAATATTTGCAGTGATCGTAAAAGTTGTTTTTTTTTTACTAAAATATAACTTTTCATTGAAATTTGAATAAGGAATGTTTACACTTACTTTCAGCAAAATTATCCAGGTATTGTTGCCCAGTTTTATTAACTTTGCTTTTAGGATGGTCGTTTTCACTGCGTGTGGCAATATTTGCGAGATAAACAGATTTTTTTATCCCAAGATTATAAAGCTTGATATTCTTTAGAAGCTACTTCACCTAATATCTTTGAGAGTTGCTTTAACGTTGCCTAGTGCAATTCAAGTACTCAAGAAGTAAGAGGTTATTTAAACAAAAACTTATATTTCATCTCTGACTGAAATAAGGAAAACTAATGGACTGTTTGACAGAAACAAATTCTAAAGATGAAAAATTTATCCCGACAGCTATTGCGAAAAAAGAAATTGCTTCTGTATTGAACTGGTTAGTACTTTGATAGAGCTTGCCGGCACACCTGCCTTAGCACATGTCTTAGCTCACTGTTCAGCTAAAGGCCTCAGTTCAGCAATTAAAAGGCATCCATTACCGAGAATAGATAAATCAGAAAAGCCGGCGAAATGTAATAACTTAAAGCCACATATTTTATACTTACAATTAAAAGAGAAAAACTTTGAAGCACTTCCTAATTTTACTGTTTACCTTACTGGGAAAGACTAAGAAATGATACAATATTACGCCAAAGCATCCAGACAGCTCAGGCTATGTCAGGTCATCAAAGATATGATCATCAGAAAAAAAATCGTTTAACGAACTGCCAAATTCTTTAATACTTGATCCGACTATTCTCAGGTGATACAATATATATATATATATGGCATCGCAATGTTGATAGAAACAGCCTCCGGCTTCATTCAGTGCAATATGGCTTGATTTAGCTTTCAATTACCGTTCTGATACCTCCTGTTTTTCATTTTCGGTAGATTTCAAACAAGGTTATAATTTGAAGACTAGGTATTCTCAGCGAGGGTTTTTTGTATCTATATCGCGTGATTGAAATGATGTTTGTCATGGTACGGAGCAATATTACGATAATAAATTAAGAAATACGTCAGCAGCTGAGCTTGCTCGATCAGTGCCACTCGAGCGAATTTCCTGCTTTTAATGAAGTTTCTCTTCAATTGATTCATGCATTTATTTGTTTATTAAGCCATTTTCAGCGCGGCGAGTTTATTGCTACGAGTTCAGGATCATTTAATTTAGCAGTTAAATGGACAGATTTCGTTTTGTTTATTTCTGTTGAAAAACGTTTCCTGCTATTTTGGCAGCGCAGAAAAAGCTCATTAAAAGCTCATTTTAAAACCCAAAGTTCGGAAATCCGTTGCTTTAAATATATAGGTACGCGTTAGCCAACAAAACGCCACAAGCATCTACTATAGATTCAAATAAAAAGGTACAAGGTTTTTGGGCTCTGTGAAGCCAAGATCACAGTCAGTTTTCCCTACGAACGCTTTCTCTTAGGTCAGAGGTGATTTACTGATTTCCATCGAACTGCATGATGGGGTTGAACACATAAGTTGGCGGTCTTCATTATGATGTTATTTCTGTGAATAAAACATCGTTCTTGCTTGTGTTCTAAGCTTCTAGAGCGTGTAATGATTGTAGATTGAAATGCAGTCAAAATGATGGCTCAAAAGCCAAACTCCCAACTTGACAGAAACAAAAATAGTTTTAGGCTTTTCAAAAAAACACACACACACACTCTGTGACCTTGCATGCCATGACTTGCCTGTGCTATGGGCAACTAATATCAGCAACTCGAAAGGCCTATAGAGCATTTTCAATAGATGTCAAAGCGGCCATTTTAGTGGGCCTTAAAAAAAGCGCAGCTCTGTTTAGGATTAGCTTATATTCATCTGCACCTGTTTTTCAATATCTTGTTGGTGATAACATGATTAAGGAGGGGAGGGTGGGGGTATTAGATCCGTGGCGCTGCCAGCACTTTACATTTCACGTACTGTGCAAAACAAACGGAGAAAAGCAATTAGTACCAGTACTTCGGTTATTAAGGATGACGTAATTAAGACAACACTTATCTCAAACAACATACTTTTTACATTTACCGTTCTGAAATGTTATTGTTGTCCACTCAGAGTTAGAAATGGCAAAATAATTCAAATATACTGAACTCTGAAGTTTTGATTCACAAAAAAATCTGTAGCAACAAGTTGAAACAAAACCAAAAAAAAGAAAAATCAAAACAATTCGACAATATTCGTTAATATAGTCATGAAGAATAGTGCTCTGATCTATAAAAAGCGCGGTTGTAGTTTTGGTTTATTGAAATTCTACACTAAAATACAAAACCTGCAGATGGATCTTTGCTATGCATCCCACGCAGTCAATCAGACGTAAATTCACTGCTTGTAACTAAGTAACAACACTGAATTGTTTGTGAGAATATGAAAATGTCATTATCGTCTTTATCGTCCTTTTTCAGACTGTCACATTTATGTCGACAGGTGAAGTTTCATATTAATTGCCTCTTTCACATCGCTTTTTTTTTTTTCGGAAACTGATTTCAAATAATGATTAATGGACTTCAAATGCAACTTGACATTTATCATTCCATGTAAAAAAGCCGGAGATAAAAGCAAGCCGTTCTCAGCAGAACGTACATCCAAAGAAAGTGTACCGACAACTCTATAGAATTGGAAAAGTTTTTAATTAAAAGCTCAAAGCTAAAAATGTCTTAAAAGCCATTAGGAAAGTTCTAAAATGTTTTAAGAAACGACGACATTTTGGAGCAGACACAACGTCATTCCCAAGAAAAAGGTTAAAAAAACTATATAAGATAAAAGTGCTATGTTAAGATAAGATTCAATGATTATTTTTCACAATGAAATGGAATTGATGTCAAGTAAAATCTTTCGCGAGTACTGAGCCTTTTGGTATTCAAAGAAAGTCGGCTTGATGTCCCGGCATGATGTATGACATTTCATAAACTAGACAATCAAATTTGGATTTGCCATTTTTAAAAACTTATGTCTTTAAAAAGGTTATCAAAGTCTGTAAGCTTCTCAAGGCCATAAATAATGTAATCTTGAAAGATACGCACATGCGTTACTGGCTTTGCCACCATTTCTTACTTCGGAACGAAGTTAGCCTTACGAACAATAAAATAGAATTTAACTAGCTATTTCTAATGGAAAGTGAGTGCTTCGAGTACACTATTTTGTTATAGTGACAATATAATACTGTTATATTTTCAGCATTTATTGTATTTGTACTGTTACTGTAAAGGGAGAGAAGACTAGTAAATTAGTGTTAGACTTAGAGCCGAACGCACTTAGAGTGGTTTCATTAACTCGTGAAATATTTACACTTTAGTGTATTACACTTTATTATACTTTCATGATAGCGTTCGCTGATCTTATATATCGTGTGTACCGAATGCTAGAGTAACGGGGATCTAGCTCCACTTTCAACTTCTTTAATTTAATTTCTTTATTATATTGGTTTTGATGGCCTCTCTCCTGCCCTGGCCTCGGCAAAGCCGGCGTGGCTAAACTTCGGCCAGCACAGAGGACCAACTTACTCCCTACAACAACGGTAGCAAAAAGAGGCAAAACTGATGGGCGCGTTTTACCATATCAATTGCAAACAATAACCACAACACAAAAGGTCACCGCGTGATCAAAACAAAAGATCTAAACAAAAACTGACTTGCTACGTGACAGAAGGTGAATAAAAAAAATTGCATGAACGGTTTTAAATGATTGTATAAAACTAAAAACAAAAATGCGACAAAGGTTAGTAAGAAATAATTACATACAAATGATTCTACCATATATTACCTCTTACCCTTCCCCATGAGATTAAATGTCCTTAAAATATAAGTTGCGTTTTGATGAGATTAATAGGGGGTGGGGTGTAAGCTTTTTGACGCGTTTCTACTCTTTAAAATCTTACTTGTTCCTTGCAGCTCCTATGGAAATCATGAGATCTGTATGAAGCCAAGTTAAATTTACTAACATGGTAGTTGAGCTACGTGTCAAAGTATTGTTAGGACTTCATTAAAGCTCTTTCCGTTCAGTGCAGTGTCCAGAATTTGGTCCAACGATAATCATGCACGATATATCGTTGTTCCGGGAAACCTTTCACTGTTTATGAAAGACACATTTGTGATGGCCATAGTTTTGAAGGATTAACTAAATGTGTTGAAAAGGGTATTTTTGTTGAAGCATTTGTAAATTAGGTGCGAGACAAAGATAAAATTTCCTGTACGCTCAAATTTTAATCGAATTACACTATACGTGTGTAGAAGAAGTAGGATTTCTTAGTAGTTGGAAGAATTAGGAATGGCAAAATGACTTAAAAAAAGAATGAACAGGACTGAAAAAAAGTCAGTTTTCTCAACACAGTTTTAGTTTCAGTTTATGGACTCTCAGTTACATAATAAAGAGTTTACAAATACTCATTTAACCTGCAAGTACCATAGAGTTAATCGAGGCAGGTTAAAAGTTAGACACAGAAATTATCAATATATCGCTCGTATTTAAACAAAAGGAGTCAAAAGTACTAATAGAAAAAGAAGAATTATGTAATTATAATTATTTCAGTAGGATAATTTATGTAATTGAGTAAAGTGACTTGGATTATATGTATTGGTAAAGATACGTATGTTATGAAAGAAGATTGAGGTATATATAGTTGTATAATATTTATTATATATTATATATAATTATAATATTGGAATAGTCTTGGAGTATCAATATAGTAACCATTTGTTTTTAAACTATTGAATAAGCATTGAAGGATTTCTTTCTTGAAACTACTTGTAGACAAATTCCTAATAGATTAAAACTCTTGTAGTAACACTTGGCAAGGTTTTGACACAGATATTCGATCTCTTACTAAGACATTGAAAAGAAACCTTTATCCATCTAGATTAATAGAAAAAACT
>JAOBBB020386137.1:0-17976 GCA_025331005.2 Zoanthus gigantus
TACTTGCCCAACTCCAAATCTAGGGGCTGGTGGCAATTGGGCAAGTGTTATCTGAATCTCTTCTGCAACTCTGTGTCCTGACAGCAAAGTGATCTGCTACCATTTTATTAAACAGATAAAGTATAAATATCAAAAGAGGATGAAGGGTAAGAAAGTACATTCCCCATATAGGTCTTATTCGTGGGGTTATCCCTCTTAAGTTATTTTTAGACATGGTTCCCAGCTCTTCTGTGGGTGTTGTACTTGCACCTTGCATGGATGTTTTCATTAAATAGTCGTGGAGAACCATGCATGCGGGCTCTTTGTAACAAAAATTTGAAGTCTCAAACATAGAATAACAAAGCAGAGTAACATCTGCAGAAGAACTGGGTACCATGTCTAAAAACAACTTAAGAGGGAATACTCTAGGAGTAAGGGATAAATATGGAGGAGTCAATCTCTTAATGTACCCTCCATCCTCTGTTGTATGTATTTAATATATACACATTTTTGAAAGTTTTTAAAGATATTTATGCCAATCTTAGAATTCGTTTGTTTTGTTCATGAGGTTGGTGAGTTGATAATTGGACAGAATGGCATCCTCTCAACTCCAGCAGTATCGTGTCTCATCAGGAAAATAAAAGCAGAAGGTAATATTATTAGCTAGCATGTATATATATTAAATTTAATCGGAGGTCACTTCCCAGGAGGTACTGCCATAAATAGGTTAATCAGGAAAAAATCACATCCCCTGATAGATGGATCGATGGCAACTTTTTTTGACTTTCCCCTCCCTCCTGGATTTCCAAATTTGCTTGACTCCCACTCCCTGGGAGCTTGCAATTATAAGGTGTAAGCTGGGCCCACCCTTCTACCTGGATTTCCAGGCTATTTTTAATATTTAGTAAAGAATGATAATTTATCAATGAGGGTCTTTAAACTTATATTTTACATTACATATACCAAGACAAGCTCCTTCAACACTCAGAAAATGTTTTTACTTGCATCTTTTCCATTTCTCACCTTGAACATTACAGAGAATGTTCAAGGTTGAATTGGTTTGGTCATGTAAAACATAGGTATAAGAATAGCATACTTAGGAGTGTGATGGAGCTAGAGGTGGAAGGTTGAAGGTCAGTAATTAAGTATGTATGTAGGCCAAAGAAGACCTGGACTAAGGTAGAGCAAGAAGACATGAGGAAGTTAAACATCACAGAAGATATGGCAGAGGATAGAAAACAGTGGAAGCTACTCATATCACATCCAACCCCAGGAGTGGGAAACTAGGGACATTAAACAAAGATGAAGATGATGATGATGATCTCAACCATAAACATTGCCAGTTGGTTATAGTATGATTCAATGACCTGGTCCTTGACCTGTACAATTTAGAAAGTCTTGAGTTTTTTTTGGCTGTTGCACCCAAAAAATGTTATCATCACAGATCTTTAAAACAAATCACCTAGAGATACTGACAATGGGGCCAGTAGCTTTCATCATGCCAGTATTTGCTGGGACAGAATGTTATTACTAACATTTTACCACATAAATTTCCATCTGTTACTTAATATAATCTAAATGGTTTTTGAGAACTTTCATCTAACTAACTAAAGATAATAATAAACTATTAACTCTAAGATACTTAATAAGGTTTTGAATTCAGAATAAAGGGGTTGTCTTGTTAGTCATCATCATCATCATCATCATCATCATCATCATCATCATCATTTTTGTTTAATTTCCCTAGTTTCCCACTCCTGGAGCTGCCTCAGTCTATCCTCTTCCATATCTTTTGTGATGTTCAACTTCCTCATGTCTTCTTCTGCTTTCTTTTTTCCATATCTTCTTTGGTCTACCTACTGGCCCTCTACCTTCTACCTCCAGCTCCATTGCTCTCCTAAGTATGCTCTTCTCATCCCTACATTTTACATAACCAAACCATCTAACCTTGTTTTTCTTAATCTATGTTCAAGGCTCTCTAACACCACATCTTCTTCTGACCTCTTCGTTAGTTATCAACTTGGTCTTGTTTATGATTACCTTTAATTCCTATTTTCGAGGTTCTCCATCCCACATCTTCTTCTGACCTCTTTGTTAGCAATCCTGTCCTGCCATCTTACTCTTGACATGTCATCTCAACATTCTGTAATGTCACAACTAGCTAGTAGTCCTTCCTGTCTTTCCATCAATGCCCAAGGTTCTGCAGCATACACCAATGCAGATCCATACAAATCAAGCACTGTTAACCTTCACTTTTTCCTCTAGTGGAATGGTATGGTTTACTAGCAAGCTCGCCAATTCTCTACATTTACTCCAAGCACAGGATATTGTATCCCTTATTGCCAATTCTACCCCTGTCCAAATAGCAGCCACAAATACCCTCACACACGTTGGATATCTAAAGTTATATTCTGCTCTTCTCAGATTTCTGAGTAAGCACTAATTACGTCAAACAGCAATCGTAAACATTCGCAAAGTTTCGTTGCGGTTCATTTCATCAATAAGTTTACGTCCCATACACTTAAAAACTGGGATTAAGTACCACAAATTATACAACGTATGTCAAAATACAATGCAAACCAGGAAATTATATTGCCCATGCATATATTCACTAATGATAGAAAAGACTGGATTTTCAGTCTACGAATTTTAAAGTTACTTATTTCACCTTACACACCAGAAGTTAGATTCTACTGAGAAACGAAAATGAGTCGTGTATGTCTTAGAGACGCCATTTTTGCCGCCTTGCTGCTTTTGTGTCATTGTGTAAATGTTTGCAACGGAGAAAGCAATTCCCAATCAAAAGCCATAAAAATAGGTATCATTATTGCGGGAATCACAGTACCAACTGTTGTACTTTTATGTTGGTTTTGCTGCTGTAGTCGACGAGGAAAGGCGGTTTCGTCTAAGGTACGTTTGAAAAGAAACAACATGTATGAGTTTCATACGTCACCGATTGAAGTGAAGAGCTTAGGTCAGGGAGAAAACTTTGCGTATGTTTCGCTAGAACCAGGAGCTTATCAGTCTAAAATGAATGAGACTGATGTGCTACCAGAGAAAGATTCAGGAAATGAACTAAATACGGCAACTTCGGTTCACGGAATACAGATTTCTGTCTGGGAAGCGGACGACAACGAAGTTGAAAGCAATGCACGCGAGCAGGACGAAAAACAATCTGACTCCATTGAAAAAGAAGAAATTAAAACTACGTCAGCTTCTGAAGAGGATATTGAAGCTGTAACCACTGCAGCAGAAAAACAGTCATAACCACTTGAATAACAAGTTATTAATAACGAAAGCAAAGGAAATAACAAGAATGAACTGAACGACTTCTGATAAAGAAAAGATTCCATGCAGAAATAAAGCGTAATTTCTGTGAAAAATAGAAAATATCGCCATCGGAAAAAAAACTAGCGAAATGTGAAAAAAAGGGGACGCGAATTAAATTAAAACAAAACTTGACTTACGTTATTTCTCAGTAGAGCAAAAGAAAGAGAAAACGCGATTGTTATTTAAAACTATAGAACCTAATATTATTTTAGTTTACGTTCATTCTTCTTGTGACGATCGAGGAAGAGAGTTACAAGTGTTGATCCGATCGAACAGAATACGTCATCTCTCAAAGAACGTTTTAAAAATGTAATAACTTGTAAACGTGTTTTTAATTAAACTATAGCTTTACCAAAATTAATACACGTTCTGAGATTTACCTAAAAAAAAACACAAGCTAAGAAGTTTCGATCTGTTATACTGAAAGTTAAGAATAAACTAAATGTTTCCTAGTTTAAATTATTGTTTCTGGCTTTTCCATAGCTTTCTCAGAACAGATGATTTCAAAATAACATTTACAAGACTTTTGAGAATACTTCGTAACAAAATAGTTCGATGCCCACAGGGGTTTTAATTATTTTGCTAGTAAAACTTGCATTTTATGCTACGACCAATTCTTGTTCTACGCCTCACATGTTACTGAAATTTTGCTCGATTCTCAAAACAATGCCAGGGCTGAGTTCGACCCCGCGGGGTTGAAAAAACTCCATGTAATCGGCCCCTATTTTTAAAGCAGAAAAGAAAAGTTCGAAGAGCTTTATATCGCTCGTGGTACTGTGGCAAAAACATTAAGACACTATCAGCATTGAAAATCAATTAGTCTTTTTCAGTTGCAGAGGACATTTTCATTGCTTCAATGCTGAAGTCCAACGAGGAAGTTGTTCTTTCTGCCCTCACCACGATACGAATTTCTTCCTGTCAGAATAATCGGGCGACATTTCAGCAGTCACAAATTCGCAGTTAAAATTTTTCGCCGGAGTGCGTATAATCTATCTCGAATCCGGTTAAGCAAATGCTTAATAATGGTAAAATCTGATCGCGCAGAAAGTGTGAGAAAATGCTTGTTTGACTCAAAAATACAAAAACAATTCTATAAACTTAAGAACAGGAATTTTGTTCAAACGCGATCGACTTTCTTCATCAAATCAAACAATATGTTACGGGAAACAAGCTTCTTGTTGACCACTGGCCTGGACTCGGCGAAGACGTTGTGCCCTTGATCAGTGCAGATGGCCGACCTCTTCTTAGGAAAACCTTAACAAAAAGAAGTTAAAAGGGGCACGTTTTACCATATCAATTACAATACCAGCAACACAAAAGGTATAATAGCGTGATCTGAAGCAAAAGGTCCAAAATTTTTGAGCTTGCTGCGTCAGCAAAGCGAGGTGCGGGATGATATTAAAGCCAGAGTTGGAAAAGCATGATCGACATTTAACAAATTGAGCAAGATCTGGAATTGTAGTCAATACAGTATACGAAACAAAACAAGAATATTTAACTCAAATGATCTGACTTTACTCTTATATCGTAGTGAAACCTGGCGTATGACGAAACAGGATGAGGACATACTTGACACCTTCCGGCACAAATGCTTAAGGAAGATTCTGAAAATACACTAACCAATGAAAGTAAAAAAGTGAAGAAGTTAGAGAGAACAAGATCGGAGAAAATAAGAATAAATATAAAAATACGGAGGTGGGGTGGATTGGACATGTACTGAGAATGAGATGTGAAATGGGGCTCAGAACAAGGGTAGCGGCAGAATAATAGGCAAAGACAGCTAGAGATGGAAAGGCACAATAGAGGCCCTATATTCCAAGTTAGAGCGAGAGAGACGTAACAAAGCTCTATGGATATGTTCTACAACAAACAGATTTTTTCTTAAAATATTGGTAACATTGATCAGTGCACTAAACTAAGCCTTTTATTTACATAACTCAATGGAATATAAAATCTTAATAACCAGTTACATTTGTGCTTCAGTTCCAAACCTTGATTTGACACTTACGTTACCGGAGTTTCCATTCTTGTACCGTTACGTTGACTTATCCTGGGTCGCGCCGAGCTATAAATTTTGGGATTAACAAGTTTAATTTGCCCTGGAAATTTTTAACAGTACTTTAAAAAACCCGTAAAAGCTTTTTTTTTTGAGACGTTTGCTAAATCCAGGATTAAAGTTTAAAGCCTTTGAACAACTGGGCTTGTTCAAACGGGTCAAACATGATGTCAATTAATTTATATAACAATGTTTGCTGGTGTTGGATGGTTTTTGACCAATGTTAAGTTGTGTTGGATGCGGGAGTATCCAACCGCCATCAAACATATTGCAATCAAGTGGCGCGATGCCGATTGCACCATGCGAGGAAGTCATTAAGACCGCACAAGCGAAAATGTTGAACGATGCTGGAAGAAAAGTTTGAACAGAGTCAAACTTCATCCAACAAGTTTGATCGTTGTGCTCAAACGCATAAAAAACTGTTGTGCCCATTAATGTTGGACGTTTGACAAACATGTTCGACCATTTGAACGGGCAGTTATATTTCCTAATACTTTCGTCGCGAAGGAATTTTCATCCTACGAATTTGTTATCAGTTGAATTGATAACAGGTGATCTGCCGAAACGTTTATAGATTATAAGTGTCTCATTACTTTCTTCAAACATCTTATGAAAAAAACTAAATTACAAATTACTACATAAATGCGGTATCATATTTTGAAGTTTATTGAAATTTCTTTATTCTTTTAGAGTTTTTCAGGTAGAAGTTATGAAATAATATCGTTAATTTTACAAAACACTCTCTCTTCACCAAAGTAGCAACTAAGATGACAAACTTCGTGTCGTTGCTTTTACTGGTTGGTGAAATCATACCATCCCCCATATCAATAATTAACCATCACTACCAACACCATCCTCATCACCAACATCATTTGCAACAACCTCATCACTAATACCATCTTTCTTATTATCATCATTATTGTCACATTATTAACACCATCATCACAAACCATCACTCTCACATTGCCAATCATCAACACAAACAATATAATCACCAATACCTTTTCATGATTGTCATGATCGTTATCGTTATCAACACCATCATCATCATCATCACAACCACCATCATCATCATCACCACCATCACTACTGTTATCACCAACATCATTATCACCACCACCGTCATCATCGTCATCACCACAACCACCACCATTATCATCATCATAACCATCATCACCATCACCACCACCACCACCAACATCATCATCACCACCACCATCATCACCATCACCACTACCATCATTATCATGACCATCATCATCACCACTACCATCATTATCATGACCATCACCACCACCATCATCATCATCACCACCACCATCATCATCATCACCAACACCATCACCATAATCACGACCATCATCATCACCATCATCACAACTATTATATTCACGGTACTATCGTCATCGCTCTTATTATACTATTCAACATGATAAGATCCACTACTAAGATAAACTAATACTCGTCATAAATTACGAAACGAACTGAACACTAAATATGTCAAATTTCGATTTGATGTTTCATAGTCATTGATGCTCTTGGTAAGGCCATTATTATAACACGTTAACCAAAAATACCATGAACAGATAGGAAAATTCACTATGCTTTAAAAATTAACTCACAGCTACAAGTAAAAGGCTTAAACAGCAATAAAACTGGCCTGCTGCTGAGTAATGCATTAATTTGGCCACGACGACAGATTTTTTCTATTTCTGTTATCAGAACTTTGTAATTACGTGGTTATCATTTCAAGTCTTGATTGCTGAACCCAACAGAAGTGGGCTCAAAATTATTAACTGTACAAGTTTGTAGGTGTTGTAAAAACACAAGAAATATTTTTGTCTCTATCTATGCCGGGTTCAGCTCTTTTATTTGCTTGATGAGGTAAGTCTTTTCATCATTGAACTGCTCGTCCTCTGTTGAAAGATAATTGGTGAAAGAACATATCAGATTTTTCAGCAAATATGTATGTTTTGGCAATAGTAAATTATCAGAAACTCACATGTTACAAAGCAAGTCTAAAATCATACCATATGCAATACAACTTTTCTACAAAAAATAAGACTTTGCTAAATATTGAAAAATAGACCTGCTTTGTTTGTAACAAGTTTAAACGTTTGGTTTCTTGACTATTAAATTGTTAAAAATTTCCCCCCATAAAATAATTGATTTTGATAATTTTTTTTTGCACATTTATGAGATTTCTTCCATGATTTTGCGGCTGTGTCCTAACAGAGGCTGGCCTCAGCCACGAATGATATCACTCCGACATAAACTATTGTAAAACCGAAACTATGGGAATCGTAGGAACATCTCCAAATGACAGCAGTAAATATTGCTAATTCATAAACCAAACGTAAACACTGAGCTAGAGCTAATGTCAGCCTCTGTTAGGACACAGCAATAAAACCAAGATTGAAATAAAATCATTGGCTTTTGCCAAACTACTTCAAAATGATAGGATAAAACGTTCGAGGCAAAAACGAGTTAGGGTCGCAAACAAATTAAGTCAAAAAGAAGTTATCAAATGTCTCACCTGTTCTGTCAGTATGAAAATTTGTCAAAAATTCAACAAGTTTATCTTTATTTTTTAGTAGAATATCGAGTATGGCTGGATCCTTGTTTGGATTGGCTACAAACACCTGTGTACAAAAAGGAAAATTTCAGAGATTGAAAGATAGATTCAGAATAAAATCTACATGGATTAATCACTTTGAAGTTGGAAGAATAGCTTGAAGGTTTAAATTCCTACTTTCTGTCCTTCATCCGTCGAAAATTTTCTCAATCTTTCCATTTCTTTAAAGACTTATCCAACTATTCAAAGTTCCAACCGTTCATCCGTCTCTCTGTCTGACCATTCAACATACCATCCAACCATTCCTTTTTCATTCTCCCCCTGCCAATCTATTCGTCCCTAACAGTTTTAACATTTTTTACCACATTAAAAGGTATACAGTATAAGGTGATGTAAAAGTTGAGATAACGGAGGGTTTACGATTTACAACCCTAGAGGTTAATTAAGTCCTGTATCCTTCTCCAATTATGACAAGAAAAAAACTAGTGACGGTAACCTAGAGTGGAACAGGTGATCTTCGGAAAATACAGTTAAGAATATTATTCCATTTATTGTGAATTAAATGCAGATCATTAAACAATAGTCATCTTCAGTACTTTGTAGAACTTAAATAGTATATTATAGTTTATCAGTTATTAATTTATAATCCTCGTTCGTTTAACAATCTCAAAAAAAATTCCTACATCCATAAAAGAAAGATAGAGAAAAGAATGGATGAAAGAAAAAACGTTAGTTTGATGAGAAACGAAATGATTAATTGAACGGAAAAAGGAATGATTTGATGGATGAAGAAAAGATGGATTCTTTGGATGGATGGAGGGAAAGTTTCATATGAAAGAGAAAACTTTCTTCATTGTAGAAAGGTTTTGTTTTATAGATAGCAGAAGGTTGGTTTGATGGATGGAGGAGTTTTATGAAGAATGAAGTATTCTTATTTCATGGATGGAGAAAGGATTCCTTGGACGGATGGAGAAAGGATTGGTTGGATGAATAAAGAAATGATTAGTTGGATGGACGGAGAGGATTGAGAACGAAGGAACGACACAACTTTCAACCACAGCCACTTGCACAATCTATACAAATTAAATAGGCTCCAGGTAATTACTGGGGCAGAATTGGTACCTCACCTTAAAAACATGAAAAGCTTCAAACTGAATGTTCCTGCTCTTGTCCCGCAGCATGTTCATCATTAGCTTGAGGTTCTCTGGATTGCTGATGTAGCGTGTCATCACAGTAAAATTGTGTCGATCCAGGAGTAATTCTCCCAGTAACTACAACAATGAAAGTAAATTCTCAGAATTAGTTACATAACTCCAAGTTTATTATATCAGGGTTTAAAATAACGTTCAGAAAATCTGTCTTATTTTGTAGGCTGTTTCATTTGGACCAAAATTTTCGACAGCTGGTTTTTGGAGGTTACTGACAGTGCTATGTGCATGGGCAGTTCAGTTTGATTGAAAACTTCAAGATGGCGTGAGTTTGGATTCCCATTCAAGATCGTAGAAAATGGCAGTTATAGTTTAGATTGAGCAGTATGGAAGAAAGATAAATATCATGAACCAAATTCCACCAAGTTTAGGTAGGTATTTGTACAATGTTATTTTTCAAGGAACAGAGAAGAACATGACGTTACTTTGTCTTCGACAATAACAGACGCTGACGAGGCATGAAGTCATGAGGCAACCAAAATAGCAAATGTATTTTTGTTTCAATTTGCAAATGTTAATAAATGAAAACAAAGCTCCATTCAAAAGTTAAATAATTTTGTTTTTAGTTACAATGATTGATTTGTTGAAAAAAAGTCGCTGACAAGTCCAACTTGAACTATGTTGTGGAAATAAAATCGCTGACAGAGTCCAAAATCAGCCGGCGATGGTCGGCAGCCGGCTGCTATTTTGAACTCTGAGTTTTTGTGTGCGAGTTTTAAGGTTACATAACGCATATTGTGGATTTTCGCTGAGATAAATGTATCCTATCAGTTCCTTAAAATGGGAAAATGCCGAAAATTAAGATATGAAGAGAGTGTTTTATTATTTTTCTCTTGATTGCGGGAAAAATTGTTTGTTTTGTTTAGTACATAGTAGAGTTGAGGTGTTACTGTGTGGTTCGTGTTAATTCGATTTATTTATGCTGTCAAATTCAGTGTACACTATTTTGCAACCTTCATTAGTGTTTCATATCTCATTTCGTATCTGTTTTCCGCGAGCAAACTATTCGCTACTTGAACAAATTATATAATTTGGCAAATCTCTGATCAAAGCGTTGTCAACGAAACAAAAAATCCCTTCTCTTCTGGTGGGAAAAAACTAAAACCGAAATCTGAACTATGTTTTTGGAAGATAAAAAGAAAAAGTTAGCCGGCAGTGACTGTGGTTCGGGTTACAACATGGAGAAACAGTGGCCTGATGAATTCCCTCGAACTACTGAATCAACTGACTCTAGCTCGAACATCATCTCGAGCAAAAAAACTCGAGGAAAGCGTAAAAAAAGTTTTGAATGGGAATTTTCGGATAAGAAAATTTCAGCATTTAAACACAGAAGATTAGTTTAAAATCTCACTTTCAATAACTCGTATATTTTCCATCATCCAGTTTCTACAAGTCATTAAAAGGAATCGTGGGCTCTGTTTCTGTTCCTTTTCCTTGACAACAACTTGTCACGCCAAAGCAGAGCCCTTCCAGAATGGAGACCTCTTATTTATGCTTTATTTAATACTCGACTAGAAATAGTAGAAGTAATTATATCTGTTATCCAGCGATACATTTGTGGAAGTAGCATTGCTTGGTGTTTAGAGGTACTAGATTTGCATGCGACTATCCTTGACTGAAATCTCCCTTTACAGTAATTACCAAATGAAATTGTTATCATCGAACCATGGTTCAAATTCGCTACGCGTTATGAAGGTCGAAATATTCATTTTTGGTGTAAGAAGGTGACGTTTTAAGCATTAACCTTTCGTCAGAGAATCTACAGTTTCGATAACTTGAGGCTAAATTGTTTTCTGAATGCCATGAGTAAAGTAAGAAGCTGACGTTTCAAGCGTTTATCCTTCTTTTACTTTGAGGTAAAAACAGTTATCCTTTGTTTTTTACGTTTCATATCTTTCGTCTATTCCTTTCAGTTTTGCAGTTTGCAGCATTGTAAAAAAATATTTAAAAGTAACGTAGTATTTTTCCTTCCTCCGATTGGCTGTTTTAGCGTTCTCTGCATTTTGATTGGTTGACAAAAAGACTGCGATTACAGACTCCAAAGTGTGTAACTTATGGTGAAATCATGCTGCTGGAAACCAATCAAACTGCGTGAATCACCAGTGATTTTAATATATTATAACATAATTATGATATAATTATAGTTAATTTGTATATATATTTATACTAAAGCGGCCCTTCTATCTCGTTTTTAGATCCTGTTACAGATTGCTAGCATGCTTTTCAATGCTGATAACAAAGAAACTTGGAGTGTGATTCAGGAGGTAGATATTATTATGTCAACTTTAGGAGCTTAGCCTGAGTATTTTGTCGTGTTATTGCGAGTTTAAGATCTGAATCGAAAAGCTCTTGAGATGTTTCCGTCATTGATTTAACGATATGTTCAATTATCTTTCATTGTATTTGGTCAAAGTATGCGTTTAACATTCCCGTTTTCTGCAGCTATACCTTTTCCCTGTTTCTTGGTAAGAAGAGATTATATTGTAATCTTGCATATTCCTAGCGTTTTTCATTATAAAGTGAGTAACTCGTTAGTCACGTTCTTGAAGATGTGTAGAAAACCTTTAAACAAGAATATCTAAGGGGTGGGGGTAGGTCCAAAGATTTAGATTATGGAAGAACTTTTTTCCGCTCAGGCGAACAAGCAAGATATTTTTTTCCGTAAAAGTGCAGCGCAACATAATTTTTCCCCAATCTTAAAATTTATTTTGTTTGAGCGCTCTTCTTGGAAGAATTTTTTATTGAATGTTTGCAGCACGTTTTTTTCTTTTTCCTAGGGTTACAGGAAAATCTTCCGACCCTCCCCCCTCAAAAAAAAAGAAATCAGATGGCCTGTCCCTAATACATCTTAGTAGAATCAAGTCAGATCGCGAAAGTTTATTTAAACTTTCAATAATTAATCATTTTATTTAAAAGGTCCAGTAATTATTTTTTAAAATTTTCATTGATAACAAGTGTAGCTGTAAATTTCTGGTAGCAATCGGCATATTTATATCTAGATAAGACACATATTCTTTGTACTCATCAGAAGGGCGACTGAGCTAATAGCATGGTGATGGTCTTTACATGTAAAACTAACAAGTTTTCAGCTTGGATACACAGAGTTATTTCCTCTTTAACCGTATATTAAGTGTTACCATATATGGTAATGTTTTTCAATAAGTAGAAATAACACGTTTGGGAAGAGGAGATCCTAAGTATTTCATCGGTAATCATAAATTATTAGGTGTTACTATAATATGTGATAATATTTTTCACGTGCGAAGATAACAAGAAGAGGAGATACCTAGTTATTTCATTGATAATCATAAATTAATAGAAGTTGTTACAGTATATGGTAATATTTTTTCACATGTGAAGATATTAAGTTTAAGGAGAGGAGATACTGTACCGAGGTATTCTTTCCATTCGATAACCATATAATGGAAGCTTTCATCTTATTTTTTTGAACTTTGTTTCACATAAGAAGATGAGATGTTTTTAAAGAAGAGACACACGGAGGTATTTTATCGATAATCTTGTACTAGAGACTCAGAACAAGGGAACATGTACAATGGCGTCAAAACAATGCAAACAAAAGAGATCGCTTATTGAAACTTTGAGTTTACAGTTTCCTTTCTTTTTTATGCATAGAACTCTGCTGGAACTGCTGAATTATTGCAAAAGATGGAAGATTTCAGCGAAACTTTAGCTTACAACATCGCTCATCTGAAGAGGCCGCGAGTGAGGCGTAATACAGATGGCGGTAGCATTATTCCTCCATACATTGTTGTCACTGATAATATAGGTAATGTCATTAAGAAGAACTGAACCCTAAAATTGACTTTTCATCGTTTGAACATTTAGGCATAGTAGAACAACTATATGAAGTTTTTTTAAGCTGTTAATCGAGCAGTTCAAAAAAATTTGATGTTTTGTAATGAATCGACAAGATTTGATCGACGGCTCAATATGTGATGTCTGCGGTTGTTTATGACGTAGGTTACGATACTAGAGTGATTAAAACGAGGAAAACATGGTTACTGTGTGGCTTTTGGCTGCTATAAAAGAAAAACAACTTCGCAAGACATAGATTGCCCAAAAAATATCAAGAATTCGAAGCACACTGTCATATTTAAGCTCCAAATATCGGAACCTACGTCATACTGTACCGCTGGCAATCTCATTAGCGACCACGGTATCAAACCTTTTCTAGAGAGTTTTTTTAGTTTCTATATTTAATTTCTCAATGCAATTTGACTTTAAAAAAAAACTTAACTGAGTTAACCCGCTATACCAATAGATTCAAACAAAAATAGGTTAGTTTTAGCATTTAGTTCTCCTTTAAGCAAGTGGTTTGAACACCTCTGAAAGTAAATAACAATAGTATTCATCTGATGAAGATCTCTTATCTCCAATACAGATGGTGTTTCAAAATGTGGTGTTTTAGGTAGTTGTAAGTGTGACTGGTATGTTCTTAAATGTGGGATTCCTGCACTTTGACTGACTCTGTGAAACTAGAGTTGGCGTAGTGGTCATCGTAGTGGTCATCAGTCGCGCCTCCCACCTCTACGACCCGGGATCGAGTCCGCACATGGTCTGAGATTTGTCGATCTCAATCTGACTCCGAGTGTTTTTCTCCGGGTACTCCGGTTTTCCTCCCTCTGCAAATTCGACTTTCACGCCAAGATCTGAGCCGTTGAGCGATTAAACATTAGCCTCTGGCTAGGAAGGCAACCACTTCCTTCGCAGTTGACGTTAAATAAAGTATTTATTTAGAGTAGTTTGACTGGAGCCATAGTCTCCTTAGAGGTAACACAACGATTTGACTAATATGCCTTATTGGAATGTCCAGAAAATCCACCAACACAAATGGTGTTTTTTAGGTGTGGCATTCTTGCACTTTTATCCTTTTTTCAAACAAAGGCCAAAACAACTGGAAACTCGGTTTTCTGTTACAACTGCCGTATGCTTTATGTTTAAATATATGAATCCATTCTTAAATGTAAGTGTGTCGAAGATAGTTTACCATTATTTCATTTCTGGAATTATAAAAATAGTTAATGAAGGTTTCCGATGGTTTGTGGGCACGGAACCTAAAAACTATTACCCCTAAAGGTTAAAATACAAGGGCCCGACATTGTTAAAAAGAAACTGTTGTTTAGTAAGAGAAGATAAAAAAGACAACTGATTGTGAATTCGTCTCTTCAGTGATGGAACTTCAAGCTCTTAGTATGAGGAACTTTCAAGGAAGGGTATTCCCCGAGAGTGAAGATAGTTTTGCTTCGCTTACACGTTCACCGACCTGGAAAAATGTTACCAACAGAGTCCAATTACCTGCTAACCTCTTCAAGACTCCAGGGCATTCAGGTATATGTTATATTTTTGTTACGTTAGTCCAGTAAATTATTACAAAGCAGAGCGTTTGACTCGGCTTATTTAGTTTCCAAAGGTAACCAGTTTACAAATCTTCTTTGTCATTTATACAAGCGTGCTTTGTTTGAAAGAGATCCTCCACTCTCTTGCCAAACTACTGCTCTCTCCCTTGGCCCATCATGAACATCTTGCGTTTGATTCTTATGGTATATTATGCTTATCTCCAGTGATATGTGTTTTTTATTATAAAATCACGAGGTAACTTGGCCGCAGTGCCAGGCCTCTAATCCTGTAAATCTATTGAATATGACGATGGGTATTTTGGCAGATATTTTTAAAAAGTAAAACGTGTTTTAGGTTATGTAAAATAATTTTTCTTTACCAAAACACGTTTTACGTGGTTGCTTGATGGTCAAGACTCTGGCCTAGGGCGCGAAAGGCCCCAGGTTCGATTCTCTCTTCGGCCGACTTACTTTTTTTTTTTACTTTTTAGATAAAATCTATTTTTCCATGTCTTTTCAAAGAAAACATGAGCAAACTTTGTTGTTTTTTTGTTAAGCTCTCAAACTCTTTATTTACTTACGCCAATCGAGTCAGGGAGTTTGTGCAGTTAAACTGTTGTCCTTTGTCTTGACATGCTATTTTAAAAATATCTGCCAAAATACCCATCGGCGGTAAAGAGTTAATCAGTTTGAAAATTTTAAATTAATTTCAAGATTCGTAAAGAATGTACTATTTCAAAATACGTTGTTTTTGTTTTTACTTTTTCATTCAAAAGATATTTAAATGTAGAAATAATTAAATGTAAGAAGAAAAAACACTCATGGGAAACCGAGAATGCAGATTTATTACTTTCTTGTTAATTATTATATTTATATATCTACAATGTGTTTTTCCGGATTTAATTAACTCCCTACCGCGCGTTTCTGATTTTGCTGTCTTCATTTAAATTAGAGAATGTCAATTGTTTTTAAGCGAAAGATGTGTTTTAGTGCAAAAAAATAAATAAATAAACAAAAAAATAGAACGCAATATTTAAAACGACAAAATATTAGCAAAACCAAAAGCCCTTTTTTCAGTGCAGCTAAAATCATGAGTTTAAACATCAAAAACAATTAACATAATTTGACTTTGAAGAAACTTACAGATTCCTAGCCTAACTGAACGCCATTCAAACAGTCTACAATCACCCCTTAACTAATCCTAATAAGCTGATATAGCTTTGCATTCTTACGAGGTTGAGAAATACATGAGAGGACCAACGTCTCCTGGGAAACTAATCTGCGATGGATTAGTGTACTTACCAGGAGAGTCAAAGATTCTCGACTGCTTAACACTTCAGAAAACGATAAGTGTCAGCTTCTAAAAGGACTTAACCATTAGAATAAAAGGCGGTTATTAAGCGCTTGTGGCTACTGCAAGTAGACTTGGAATGCAAAGAAATTTATAGTACATAGATAGTTAAGAAAACCGTTTGGATCTAGTTTAGAATGTTTTATTTGTGCGTTCTATAGATTACAAGCTAATTTTAGTAGGCTGTAACATTGGCATTTAGTTTCTGAATGTTATCAAGACATTAAATATCAAAATTAAAAGATTGGAAGAAAATGTAAGCGGCAAAATGTAATAAATGTATTATTTAATCGAAACTACTATACCGCAAGCTTAAAAAATTTGCGGGCTTCCTGTGGTATTTGGTGAGTTACCTAGGCTTCCTGTTTTGGTGTAGCATACTCACTTACCAGGCGATAACAAAGTGACTACCGTCTATCAACGCAGTAGCCCCCAAAACTACTTAAAAGTTGACAATGCATTAACCAATAGATTGTTCTTCACCTGTGTGAAATGGCCTGTTGAGCCTGAAAAGCCTGGTCGGTTGAAATCATAGTCGCAAACTTCTTTATACCTAAAAGTTAAAAATGCTTTATTCACGTGCAGTCACTGCGTCCAAATAGAGTAATGAACGTGTCGCGATCTTGTGTTTTTCTCTTTTGGAAATTATATTTTAATTAATAGATGCTATAGCCTGCCAGCATCTGGCAGCATCCTGCCTCTCCTGTAGTGAGCGAGACGCGAGGAGAATGGGGAAAGAGAAGTGGAAAGGAGACTCTCCTTCCCACTTCTCTCCCCATTCTCCTCACGGCTCTCTCCCCATTCTCCTCGCGGCTCGCTCACTACAGGAGAGCCGGCTGGCAGGCTATAGATGCTAGTATTATAAAGTCTTCGATAGCGGTCTCTTTTTAGATCACTGAAAGCATTTTTATAACACCGCTTAAGCAAGGCACTAGAAGTATCTTCTTTCTCACCACACATGCAACAAACCACTATCATCAGTTTTCAAAAACCTTGTAAAAACGTTTGATTAGTTGTAGCCTTACCTTTTACCAAAATTCGGTTTTTATATTCTTCGAGGAGAGGACACAAAATGTGAGCCAATATTAAAAATAAACAAAAATTTACCCCCAATCTTTTTTACAAAATCAAAAGCACATCAATCTACACTCACTATTAAATATTTTATCACATTGAAAATTCAAAATCTAAAAGTAAGTTTGGATAGCTGCAAAACGAATGGCAAAGTTTTACAAATTCCGGTCAACAAATGAACAAGACCGTTTTGGTCATTTCGATATGATTGACTTTTCTACACAATAAATTGTCAAACGTTATGCAAACGTTTTAATATTCAGATAAAGGGCAAAAATCTCAGAGTCTAAGAAATAACTAATAGGTATACCAATTGTCAACAGCTTCTTCAGCGGAAAGGCCGTTTGTTGAACAGGCCATTGCCAGGTTCTCTCCCTGACCCGGTCTCTCAGACGAACTTGAATGTTGAAGACTTCCCCTGCGTGCAATTCGTCTTGCATAACTGGCTGCTTGCTGGTTCATATGAGAATTCAAGGTCATGGCTTGGGCATTATGGATTGCACGGAACTGATTGTGTCTTCGGAGGGCAAGTTCTTCGTTTGAATAAGCTACAGTCAGCAAAAAAAAAACAGGAAAGACTTTAGTAAATAAAAATGTCCTAAGTTCCTACTTATTATACTGATATTTTCTTAATGCACACTATAATAACTGAAATATTGTATTTTAAATTTAAGGTTCTAACGCTGTATATGAGGTCAGTGGAAACACGGCAAGGTCTCAATTATATGTAATTCTTGAGTAGTGTATACGTCATAGACATTACTTGGCCAAAAAGTAAACTTAGAAACATAGAATTTAATATTACATGAGTAAACGCCCACGCTCCAAAAACTAAGAACAAATGTTGTTTAACTTTCAAACTAATGGCATTAAAGTTTACAAATCTAAAACTTTTTTTACTAAAAAATTTAGAAAAAAGGATGAGGCGAAAGAGTTTTTAATTATTTCAGACTATTTCGAAATTAGTTTAACAATTGTAAACAATTTTATAATTATAAATTGCATAATTTAAAAACATTTTAAACGGTTTTCACGTGAAGAAGTAC
>JAOBBB020386244.1:0-17972 GCA_025331005.2 Zoanthus gigantus
TTTAAATAGTCCATTCGGCCTACGGCCTCATGGGCTATTGACTCGTAGTCCATTCGTCCTCGAGGTCTAATTGTTAAGTAGCTTTATTTTCATGTAAATGAGAATAATTGAGGTAGTGATCAGAGCAAGACATGTTTTGTGTGGCATCCCCTTACTCTTTTGGCAACTCCGGCTATTCTAAATCTTTTTGACCTTGTATTTGAGCCAATACAGTACATCAAGCTTTGTTTTCCAGAACTGTAAGGTGGCATGATTGGCCCAGTTGGTAAGATCTTTTCCTTCTAGCCAATGGGTCTTGGATTTGGATCCCTAGCTCTGCCGAGATGTTGATTTTTGTTTAGTACTTACCTTTCCTTCTGCCAAAGCTTACTCATGAATGCAGCTTTTTATCCTTCAGGGCTAGAGTGTTTAAAGGTGAGCTAAATTATTTAACCCTGGGTTAAGCAAAAATTGATGGGGTCTAATGCAAAAACGATGTAAGTGACGTTTGATGAAGTTCTAAACTCTCACAAGATTATCCCTCTTTTGTTTCATAACTTTTGGGAGAATTCAGCATTTCATACACATTGTTTTTGTACTAGACAAAAATGACATAAAAGAATTTTGATCAAGTTCTTATTTCTCCCTACATTACCCTCATTATCTCTTCATAACCCTTGGGAGAATTTAGCATTTCATCAAAAGTCACTTAAGTTGTTTTTGCACTAGAGTACCCTTCAATTACAGTTTATAGCAATTACTTGTCTAAGGAAAAGCTTACAGTTGTTAAAATAATGATCATATTTTTCTAGGAAAAAACTTGTCAACTCCAAATTTAGAGAACTGATCCTTTGAAAATCTAATCCTGGGTAAGCAATAATTGGCTTTTGAGCAACAGGGCCCAGAGGTTGGTATGATTACCAGCAACTGCTGGGAGCTAAATTGCAATAAAGGATTAGTGCCCCATCAAGCCATAGTCAAAGCCTCTAACACGTTTAAATAAGAATAATGAAATCCTGAGATACATGTAAGCACTGACTTCAATACAGAAAATAATTTAGTTTTAGCTTTCTAGAACGGTTAACACAAAATCAATTGCACAATACAATTGAAGGGCCTAGTGCAAAAACAAGGTATTAAGTGACTTTGTATGAAATGCTTATTAATAATTCTCCTAAAAGTTATGAAGAGATAATAGGGATAATTTAAGGAGAGTAAAGAACTTTATCAAAAGTCACTTACGTTGTTTTTGCTCTAGAACCTTCAATTACTGCTGACAACATGGTGAGTGTATGAAACCATGTACAGCAATTGGGATCAGATCAAATTGTTTTAGTGCAGCCATGCCACCTAAAAATCTTTAAAAGTTATTAATTTTAATTAACTAAAAATTAAAAATAATAAACATAAATTATATAAAATTATTATCAAGACTTACTTTGAATTAGGATTTAGTATCCAATTAATTGTTAGAGGCAGCTAATAAATATTAGTGAGGTACTAGCAAATGGTAAATCCGAGACTCATGTCTGTGGCATCATTTTGAAAATCTGAGCCCGAGACTTCAGAAAGGAATGAATTATCAGAGACCAAGACTTTACGATACGAAAAATTAAAAAATGAGACTTAATGATACGAAAAATTGAGACCGAAACTTAATGATACAATTCTCATTTCCCAGTGGTGTTAGTGAAATCGAAGGCAGCTTAGTAAAACATGGAATGTGTACAAAAATGTTGTAAAGTAAAAAGGAATAAATCACTGCTGAGCCACCAAGATGAAGCAAAACCTCAAGCAAAATCAGGGTTTGAGCTTTGTTCAAAGTTGTGAGAAAATCCGAGACTGCAAGATGGAGAAAAAAACAAACAAAAAATATCAGACTTCAAGACATGACAAAAAGATGAAGAGATTTCAAAAAGTAGCCTTATTTTGCCAGATTTTCATTTTTAGGGACCATTCGCTACCCCTAAATGTCACAATGCACTGTCTAGATAGCTTGCTATGACTTAAATTTCTTAATACAGTTTTTATTTTTTTACCTTGGTCACTCCTCTCTCATGCCCTGTCCATCTCTGTATAACTTCACCTTTCTTCCAGTCAAACAGTACAACACTCTGGATAAAAGCAAAATATTTTAAAAACAGCAGTTAGCTTCACTTTACTACAAAGAAAATACATCTCAGTCATCTTACCTTTAAAAGTACAGTAGGTAACATGACTCAGTGGTTTGAGGTGTGCGAATTTTGAATGCCCTTGGTTTCAATCAGACTGCACCATTATAAAAAACTAATAATAAAGATCTTTGGTCTAACAATATGATCATTTAAAGTAGGATGAGGCTTTTGATCAGAGTCCAGCCTGACGAAGCTTAGATGAGATGGTTCTCCAAGTTCTGCACTCATCACTTTATGTGTGCAAACACTGAAATTTTTTTTGAAAAATGTATGAGAATGGTATTGATGGCAATGTGTGCGAGCATGTAAAGGACCTCAAATGCGTGTGTCTCACGCAAATAGCCCGAGTTCTGGATAGTCTTCTCGATAGTCTTCTCTAAATATTGAAAACGTTTTATATATTGCGACCGAAATTTTTTAAGTTAATTGAATGCATCAGCCAGATGTTTAAATGACATCACCTTAAAAAGTTTTTTGAGCTGACATTTTGAGTAAAGGTCACTTGTCTAACTCTAGCTTTTACTTGTGCAGAGGACGCAGAAATTTTAACCAATCAAATGAATATATAAAGATTTCTGTCCCCAGCCCTCATTAAACATCACCTTTCGAGCCAGTTTTTTGATCTAAATTAAAAGAGACGCATTTCCAGTTTCTGGACCAAATTCTCTCAAAGCAGTATAAAATCGATTGAACTAGATAAGAAAAATATATAACTTTACTTTATCTGCACTTCCAGACAAACAAACACCTGGCCCGAAAGCACACACGGAGTTTACGTTGTCGCTATGTACTGGACAGTATTCTTTAAGTTCTACCGCTGAACATTCGGTCTCCTCTTCTTCATCATTGTCTCTGCGCCTTGGTTTCGAATTTTTTAGACCCATCCATAAACTTTCAAAGCAATTAAAACATCCAGGCTGCATGAGAAAGGATACCGGCTTTCCTTCACCTTCTCACTTTGTTGTTATGTCCGCCATGATGTCTCTTTGTTTATGAGCATACAACCACAACATGTCAGCGGTACCAAGGAAATTGGGCATTTTCATTGGGTAAAACCAGAAGCATATATTAACTAATAGTTTTAAAATGCTTCTGGTAAAACTAATCACGTGCTAACAAAAAGAGCACTCTTTGGGAAGTAGTTGAAGATAGGTGAAAGGGTTAGTCGGTGCAAGAAAACGTTTTTATTTCTCCAAGATAGCGTACGATATCTATTTCGTAAAACCAAATAAGTAAAAGTAGAGAGTTGCTTCCGGCTATACCATGCTGATTAGGTCTAAAGTTCAGGTTCACTATTATTTAAGGTAGGTTTCAGGAGTAAAGCCAACGTGGCCTTATCGGTAGCTAGGCTACCAGCAGGGCTCCTTCTGTAGGTACCAGAACAGCTGGGCGAAGCCAGCATTTTTAAGAGGGGAAGTTCTAAATCACCAAAAACTGTTTGGTCAGTGATAATTATCGCAGTGAAGTCGCTCTAAAAATTGACACAGTAAAGGATTGCTTTCTTCCTTCTTTCCGCCCGTCCACTGCTTATCTCGCAGAAAACAAAATACGAAACTACTAGAAACCCTTTGAAAAGGGAGAGGCAGGTCCGAGGTGTGAGAGGGGGTTCCGGAACCCTTTCCTGGCTATGCATTTGAGGAGGCATAGTACAGATTACGTAAATACAGTTTTAACCAATGAAAAACACTAATATATAACTGACCCGGACCCTCAACCAATCAAGAAGCACTTAACTGTACGCACAGAAACGCCCCAAGTATGAATTCTAGCTCTATGCTTTAAACTAAACTAGCAAGTTTTAAAATCTAAACTAGCAAGTATGTGTTCTCTATACTTTATACCTTCTAAACAATAATTTATGCATAACTGCGCGAACTCAGGCTTCTTGCGGAGTACGCGCTCGATAAAGTGAAAGTCAGTCTCAAATATATTCAACTTTGGTGGTAATTCTGTCAGCATTAAAAACTACTGTTTGGGATTTAGTTAGTTGAGACAAACCTGAATATACAGTAACTGATTTCCAATATTAATTACTAACACTAAATTATTGGCAGAACCGATTTGTTTGTTTGTTTGTTTATTGTAAACTCATAGCAACACATTGTTGTCCTGCTTTTGTCCAAATGCTAGCGCATAATCTATATATATATACTCCCTGACGACGGGCAAACAGCCTAGAAACTTAAGTTGGAGAGAAAACTCGATTTTAAATTTTAACCTATATATATGTATATATATATAGTGCTATTATTTTGTTAGGGTCGATGTACGATGGATCGAGATGGACTAGGGTTATTTTCTATACCTACATTTTCATCAGTTCTGATACTTGTCAGATAAAATGTCTTTGATAAAATGAATAAGCCGCTGTTTGTTCACTAACTGATGTTTCGTGCTGTGATTGGCTCACACAAAATCAATTGTTATATTACCTTACATCCAGGTCGAGATTATTTCTCCCTGCTCTCTACATGTGCATCGGGTCTATGATGCTGCCGCCTCGCCAGGCTCGCGTCTTCGCTCGCCTGGCTCGTTGGCAATAATTACGTATGTTGTCTTACAAAGGCAAGTAAAAAAAAATAAACGTCAAGTACATGTAGATAGCACAAAAGTGCTAGTAGCTAACTTGAAGCCACGATATAGGGCACTATGGCCACGTTGGTAGCGGGCTTTACCCCTTTAGACCGAAATTAAATGCCACATTTTGTTGCTTTCTTTGCGTTCTTAAAGGAGCTTCATCGTTAGTAAAAACAAAGATTGAGACGTGAAGCGAAAGCCAATCAGAGCTCGCGAAATGAATATTGGTTATTTTGGTAAGAAGAAATGCTACAACACATCTCCACGATTTTAAGCGGGAGACGCAATTCTTGTTCTTCGCTTTATCTCAGCCTAGGATATGTTCCGTTTTGAATGCGTTCGTATAAAAATGAATTGTCAGCT
Source organism: Zoanthus gigantus (assembly GCA_025331005.2). NCBI lineage: Eukaryota > Metazoa > Cnidaria > Anthozoa > Zoantharia > Zoanthidae > Zoanthus > Zoanthus gigantus. The sequence continues at coordinate 5,094 of JAOBBB020386244.1, forward strand.
TCTTGAATTAATCAAGTTAGTCACGTGATACCAGTCACTTGTCTCGTCACAGTACGCACGCGCCCTGAACAGTAGCGCAGATGAAAGACGCTAATGGAAAAGATTGTTCAAAATGATTGTAATGATGTCGGGGATAAAAAAGTTTTTAAAAGGCTTTCGCGCCATAAAATATTTGTTGAAAGTTGCGCCTTTTCACCCGATGGTGTTTTTCTAGCAACATGTTCCGCGGATGAAACTGTTCAGATATGGGACTCTAACGAAATGTTTTGCAAAGCTGTGCTTAAAGGTCACCAAGACAATGTATGGAACGTGAACTTCAGCACAGAAGGAGATTTGCTTTGTTCGTGCTCCACTGATAAAACAGTCAGAGTTTGGTGTGTTGTGGAGATATGTCAAAAACACGTTTTAAAAGGGCATTATGATACTGTTTGGGCATGTAAGTTCACTCATGACAACATCAGACTTGTGTCGTGTTCATCCGATCGATCAATAATTCTATGGGATATTCAATATGAACAGGTTCTAATGAGAGCCTGTGGACATAGTAATGTCGTGGAGGACATTGAGTTTTCTCCAAACAATCGATTTCTCCTTGCATCCTGTTCAAGGGATAAGAAGATCGGACTCTGGTTAGATTTTTTGGACGACAAACACAGTGAGAAAAAGGTGAAATGTAAATTTCTTAGGGGGCACAAGGAACGGGTGACTTCGATATCATTTTTGCCCAAAGATGGAACGTTACTAGCATCCAGTTCTGCGGATAAAACAGTTCGAATTTGGGACGTAGGAACAGGTGTGGGGCTCCAAGTCTTACTGGGACATAGTAATATTATCTGGAAGTGCACTTTAATCCAAGTCGGAGAAGTTCAATTACTGGCCTCTTGTTCCAGCGACCGAAGTTTGAGGTAATGTTTTCTGATTTATCAAGCAGTTTCAGCAAGTAAATGTTGATTGTCAAATTTGCCGGGATAAGTGTCCCGTCCAGGTGGGAGGGGGGTGGAGGGGAGATAGCGGAATGTGGGGAGACAGCAAAAACTCTTATCCGCTTACCACTAAAAAAAACGGAGTTAACCGGTGGCATCAATAAGCTACTTTGCTCATTTAGCTTATGTTTCAAAACTCTGTAACCACATCAGTGTAATTCAGTATATTTACTTGTGAAGTTGTTAGTTAATATCTTTGGGGCTATGTGCACACATTGAGTAGCTTCCTCATTAAAAAAAAAAAGTCTTTTACAGAAATCGAAATCGGTGATCTTTATAATACCTGTGCAACAATCTTAACGCCAAAGCTACTGGAAGCAGATCAATTTTAATCGGTCCATGAACAGTATACAAAGTTGTTCGATTATTGGGATTCAATTCGTACTGTTATTACTAACGACGTTTTGAACGATACTTAAGATAGTGTAACACTCTTACCAACTGACATATGAAGCCAAAGCTGTTGAGTATACAAAAGTGTACAAAGATTATTGACTGACTTTGTACCACTATTGTTATTAGTAACGACGTTTTGATAGTAGAGTAACACTTTTACCAACTTAGTTATGAGGCCAAAACTGTTCAGAGTAGGTCAAGTTTAGTGGATCCATCAATGTACTTAAAAGTCTTATTAGTAACGACATTATAGTTATAGCTAAGATAGCAGTGTAACTAAGCTATGAAGTCACAGCTATAGGGAGCAGGTTTAAGTTGTATGATTATTGTGTGATTGAGTTTTCAATGCGTATGAAATTATTATTGCAGTTATCTAAGTAAGGAGTTTTTGCAATTGTGAAAAAGTTCATTTTTGAAAACTTAAATCAGGCTTCAACGATATATGAAACTATGACCTATGCAATACTAATGCAGCGCTCTTACCAATTAAGCTATGACAACTGTTGGGAACAGGTAAATAGAGACCTTTAGATCCGAATACGAGAATAAGATTTTCAGCGCGCGTGCACTTTTTCCAGCAAACTCGTGACGAGAGAACGACTTCTGCTAGACAGCAAAAAAGTCACTTCCTTCGCCGGGAGATTGAAAATCCAAACGCATTCGTCAAATGAAAGACTGGGAAGAGGAATGGACGCGCGGACGGGAGCGAAAAAAAATGGGGGCGAGGGGCTAAAGCTCGACCGCGCATCCATTTCCACTTCCCAGTCTTTCATATGATGAACACGCTTGGATTTTCGATCGCCCGGCGAAGGAAGTGACTGTTTTGCAGTCTAGACATCTGCTTGAAATTTCGTCTTGTCGACGAGTTTCCTTGAAAAGCGTGCAGACGCTAAAAGTCTTGTACTCTTACTTGGATCTAAAGGTGTCTACTTTAACGTATCCATCAAAGCCGCTAAGAGATTCGAAATGACTACTGTGGTTGTGTTGCGTTTAATAGCAAGAATCTTCGCTGTGTTTTTTACGCAAACTGTTTAACTCCTACGGATAAACCTGAAAAAAAGAGGTTTCAGTGGGAATTGAACCCGTCCCTTATCCTAGCAGATCAAGGTATTTCACGAAAACGATTGTTTCCGGTTACGTGTCGGTTCCTGATAGCAAGATGAAGGAACCGAAAAATGGTTTCCGATGGCGATATGAACAGAATCAGTTGTTTAAATTTGTAAAAAATACAATAAGGGCTATTGCAAAGTGTTAACACATTAAATATAACCAACAGAAGAGTGAAGTTCAGATAGCTATTTTTATTACATAGATATAAATGTTTTACCGAAAAATTGACAACTCGTATTTTCCATACGAAACTACATCCGGGATACGAGTGAGATATTTTCGATATCCTCACTAGTAAAGATATCGCTGACGTCATTCCTTTGTTTTTCCTTTGTTTTTTGTATATCTATGTAATAAAAAGAAAATTACACGTTGGTAACTTCATATGTTCGCGCCACCGTGTAATATCCTCTATAAATATACCGAATAACTAATTTAAGCTATCAATATCCAAAAGAACGTAATGTTTGCTTACTAAAAATATATTTATTGCAAAAGTCCAGTCCTGCAGTTTTATAGACTCCTTTATAAAAAAAAAAATTGGCTCTCATGATCAACATTAACAGAACCAAAAAGTGGTTTCCAACTGTTTCCCATGAATCTGATACACGGAACCGAAAAGTGGTTTCCGCAAATTTCTGAAATCTCCAGGCCTGTCCTAGGTTTTGAGCTCATTTATTCTTCCAGAGTTTAGGTCGAGTTCCACTAGCAATTCCTAGAAGAGTCTTTCTTATATCTTTTTTGATTGAGAGAACGAAGGAAACCTCTACATATTACACAACGTAAGGAGGATGGAACTTTGTTTCTCTTACCCTTCTTGTAACACACACTCGAGCGAACAAACTACTGATTTTAAATTTAATCCAATTAAAATTCTCTCTGTAGGATTTGGGATCCACTTTCCGGTACCGAGCTGAAGAAATTCATTAATTTGGATTCCTCAACGGATCCCATCGCACAACTGTTTTGCTGTTCTTTCTCATCCACAGTTGATCCATGTAAGATAGCTATCTCTTCCTACGATGGAGTTTTCGTAGCAAAATTTTCAGAAGTGATACCCGAAATTATTGGAGTCAAAACAGCACCAATCAGCAATAAATAAAGAAATCTTTGTTTACCTTGTTGCGTGGTTACCAAACCTGCCCTAGTTTCTAATAGTTAAGCTAAATTAATTTCCAAGCCAAGTGGTTACTGGAACCAGTACTTATCTCCGGTATGTCTACATTAACACAAGAAGATAAAAGAGAAATTTAATTTTCAAAACCAATTTCTTGGTTGGATGGTGGCATAACGTTCATTCAAGTCTTGACATTAAAAATGACAGCACCAACATTTTCGCAGTGTAACCCAGAGACATCCAACTAGTTTACTCCTTTATCCAGTCCAGAAGCTGAGGTGTAAAATACGTGATAATAATATCAACACCTGTTGGAGAGAAAAGGACCCAACATTATTCCGCCCTTAACGGAAATGCAAAATGTAAATTTGAATATTGGTACTTATTGAGCATTTACCTGTGATGGCTAAAATATTTTCCACAAACCGAATTTCTTCCAGACACTAAAAAAACGACGATGATGATTGCGATTCTGATGATGACAACGATGGTGATGACGTTGATGATGATTATAATGATATACATACTGATGATACTGGTGTGATAATGATGATATTTCTGATGATGACGATGCTGATTTGAGAGTTATAGCGATGATGAGTTTGGCAACGATGATATTAGAGATGATATCCGTTTTGATGATGGCGATGTTGACGCCAAGAGTGATAGTGAAGATGATATTTTTGATGATATTGGGTATGATGATGACATTGGTGATAACGATGATGATGATAATGATGATGATGATAATGATGATGATAATGATGATGATGATATTGGTGATGATGAAAGTATTGGTGATGATGATGATGATAATGATGATGATATTGGTGATGATGAAAGAATTGGTGATGATGATGATGATAATGATAATGATATTGGTATGACAATAATATATTGCTGCTGCTGATACTGATGATATTGGGTCATAGTGATGATGATGAGTTGGAAGATGATATTGGAGATGATAATGGTGATGATGATGCCGATGCTGATGACGAGAGTAATGGTAAAGATAATTTTGTTGATGATGAGTTTGTCAATGATGATATTGGAGATGATGATGGCGATGCTGATGCCGACAGTGATGGTGAAGATGATTATTTTGGTGATGATGATAATAATATTGGTGTTGAAGATTATATTGGTGATTACTGTTTAATGATAACATTGGATATATGATGATATTGGTTTTGGTAATGATATTGATAATGATATCGGTGGAGATTATATTGGAGATGTAATATTTGTTATGATAATGACGACGCTAACTGGTGACGATAATGATGGTGATGACGATGGCAATGATTATAAATTATATTGGTGATGTAATATTGTTATGATGATGACGATGGTTATGCTGAGAGCGATGGTGATGATGATGATGATGATATTGGTTATAATGACATGGGTGATGATAATGATATTGGTGATCTAAAAATGGTTATAATGATGATGCTTTAAACTTTTAGAACTTTAATACCATTTTTTAAAATCTTTCAACGATGATGATCTTTGTGATAGCGATGTTAACGATGATATTGATCATTGCGATATTGCTAATGATAAACATTTGGTGATGGTTTTGGTAGTGATAATAATGAAAGTGTTATTGTTGGTGATGGTAAAAAGGTGACAATGCTGTTGGTAATGAGACCTCTAATATATTAAGCAACATAGCTAAAGTGAATCTCGCGCTTCTACTGGCTAAAGTACAAGTAGGAAAGTGCAGATCTAACAATAATAATAAACATTTGGTGATGGTTTTGATAGTGACAATAATGAAACTGTTATTGTTGGTGATGGTAAAAAGGTGACAATGCTGTTGGTAATGAGACCTCTAATATATTAAGCAACTTAGCCAAAGTGAATCTCGCACTTCGATTGGCTGAAATACAAGTAGGCAAGTGCAGATCTAACATGGAATTGCACATGTTCAGATTCTATTTTTGTGAAGAAAACTTTGAACTGTTCGACCTGTCAATGTTTTGGTAACGTCTTTTCAACTTGTTAATATGATTTTTGTTTTAACACAAAGTGCTGGCCTAAGGAAAGTAAAAGGAAATTTCGACTTTTTGGAGCGGTTGAAAAACTGAACTAAAACTTTCTTGTTTACGCTTGAATGAAAATATGCAGACTGTCTAAAACTGTAAAAAGTTCTTCAAGCAAATTAGAACTTAGAACCATATAATTGTTCAAAGTTTCGCCTGTTAGGACTCTTTTGGTGAGACTTATAAAACCTATGGGCAAAATACTTGAATACAAAAAAGAAGTTCTATAAGTCCAAAAGCGACGCGTGACATGTTATGAAAAATAATTAGCACTATATGTAATATAACACAGTTGAAAATTTCTCGAATGAAGAGTTAATATTATCGGGAAATGCCTAAAACTAAACTTGTTCTAACCGACGATGGCTGATTTCGAGTACCACTTGTATCTTAGTTTAATAAAAAACATTTGAGAAGCTTTAAAAAAATTCCAATTACAAAAGCAACAGTCCATTAAGTTCATGTTTGAACGGACTCGGTGAACCTCTGAACTCCTTAAAAAACTACTCAATGTTTTTTCAAGTTTTCTTTATCTTTGCAAACCAGAAACTTGATACACGATTGAATAGCCCCATGTTTATACCCAGGGTATCATCTTTGCCAAAATTCCCCCTCCCCATCCTGAAACAACATTTTTTCAATAGGTGTCATAAGCCAATCCACGTTTCGGGGACGTTTATTTCACTCGTGCATTATATGATTAGATATAACTCACCCGCTCGTCTCATGCCTTCTAAGCTCTCAATAACAACTGTCCTGAGGTCGAAAGCCCCTGCAACACTCCCATGGTACAACATAGCGTATTCCCCAGAGACCTGAAGTAACAGCAAACAGAGCTAACTATACAACTCAAATAAGCATAAAGCTTTACAAGTATATGTACCCAAAAGACTATAAAAGTAAATGGATAAATTCTTATTTCATCAGTCAATGACGTTCTTAGTAGAAGAGCAAACTGACGGAATTACAGCGATTAATGCTCGCTCCTTCCATCAGACGGGTGATACATTCCAACGAACAGTTATCGTAATTACTATTGTTCCTCGCCATCGCCATTGGCATCGTCTTCCTCATTGCTTATGGTCTTTAATGTAACTAAGGGAAGAACTTTGCGCTTCTTGCTATTTTTGTTCCTAGGCTCAAGACGAGTGGTCCTGTTAATGGCAGCAACTTCGATAAACAGAGATTTGCATACTCACGTGATTCAGAAACATTTCTTGAAATATTTCACATTTTGACACTATTACAGTATTTCTTTGAAGGGAATGCTGCCAATAGAGGTTTTGCACGCTCAGGTGACTAACGAACATCCCTTAAAATGTGTCATATTTTGACACTGTTACAGTATTTCTTTGAAGGGAATGCTGCCAATAGAGGTTTTGCACGCTCAGGTGACTAACAAACATCCCTTAAAATGTGTCATATTTTGACACTGTTACAGTATTTCTTGGAAAGGAATGCTGCCAATAAAGGATTTGCTTGTTCACATGACCCAGGAACATTCCTTAAAATGTATCATATTTTGACACTGTTACAGTATTTCTTTGAAGGGAATGTTGCCAATAGAGGTTTCACATGCTTTACATTAGGGGAATAGAAGTTTTAAAATCTATTTAGAAGAAGAAAAGAGGACGCCATGTACTAACTGGCTAATAATGTTAGTTTAATGGCTAACAAGGTGTACTTGGTATAGAGTAAGCGACACCGATTCATATTATAACATTTGGGACCCAAAGTTTGTAGGAAAGAAAATCACTGGAAGAGAGGTTTTGAAAGCTAATTACAAGAAGAAAAGAGGACGCCATGTACAACTGGCTATAATGTCAGTTTAATGGCTAACAAGGTGTATTTGGTATAAAGTAAGCGACACTGATTCATATTATAACATTTGGGACGCAAAGTTTGTAGAAAAGAAAATCACTGGAATAGAGAGTTTGAAAGCTAATTACAAGAAGAAACGAGGACGCCATGTATACTAACTGGATATAATGTCAGTTTAATGGCTAAAATGCCGTAATTGGTACAGAGTAAACGACACCAATTCATATTATAACATTTGGGACCCAAAGTTAGTAGGAAAGAAAATCACTGGAATAGAGGTTTTAAGATTTATTTACAAGAAGAAAAAAGGACGCCATGTACTAACTGCCCATAATGTTGCTAAATTACCGTATATAGTTTTGAGTAAGCGACGCTAGTTTATATTTTAACATTTGGTACTCAAAGTTTAAACCAAAGGAAAATTAACTGAATATTCAAAGCTATATAACTACTAAATGTTCACAATTTTAATTTCTCTGTATATTGGGCATCCGACTAGATTAGCTTATATAGTTATTTCCGGTGCCCAATCACTATCTTATTTTAATTTCAAATTTTGTAACCACAAAACTTGCACCTGTAGTGAAAATATAGTTTTGTTGTTGCTGTTTTGCAATTTATATCTTTTCATTAGGAATTCAAATTTTGGGTGGAGCTACAAAATTGTAATATAATTTAGACTATTATTCGCTTTTAGAATAAGAAACGTCAAGTACTAATTTTTCATGTAACTTCTATTGCTGCTGCTACCTTATTGTTAGAACATAATTGGAAAAGAGTACGTCACGTATTCATTACCTAATGTTAGTTTTACTGTTAAAATACCATATTTGGAAAAGATTGCGCAAACTTTGTTCATATTCAAAGTAACATTTAATACCAAAAGGCAGAAGGTGGGAACATTACTGGAACAGAGTTTAACCAATGTAAAAGAAACTAAGGATGTCACGCTTTAACTTGTTTTCTTTTTTTTTTGCTGCTTTTATAGAGATTATTACATGACAAGCGCTACACTACTTAAAGAATATAAAGCACGAAAAGTTCATTGTGTTCTTGAAACGTAGTGCCACACCCCTTTCTGCAGACCATATATGGTAATATGTTCTACTTTGTCTAATTTGATCAAAGTGGATCTGCTGTAATTAACCAGATGAAAGTGACAGAAAAGCATACATAAAAACACGCAGTAATGTTCTATTTTCTCGAATATATTTCGCCAAATTCATACAGATATGTAGAAACTAGTTTTACTGATTACATAATGTACAATACTTTGTAATTGCATAAATGACGTCACTGCCAAAAAGTGACGCAAATGTACGTAATAAAAGTAATTAGAAATTAAAATTATTGTTCGACTGGCTTAAATAAATGGCTCCTTAAGCTCGCTTTAAACTCACTACGTCTAATACTGGGTATAAAGCCAAGAGAAAACTTTGCAAATTAATAATGCAAACAATGCAAACAGATGAACAAACAAGCAAATACGAGCACCGAAGTTTTCAACCTCAACCAAAATTTAGATTGCCTTCTATAAGCAGTCCAAATGGAAATTTAGCTACAAACCGTTTTGAGCCAGGCGAACCTTCTCCATCATGCTTAAAGGTTAAAATGGAGGAACGTCTAAAAACACTTCAAAAAGAAAAAGCAAAAAACGAAACTATAGTTGGCTCCGATACCCGAAGTTCACTGCACCCTGAAGATCGTCTTACTCTAAAAAAGGAAACTTTAAGTTCTCAGAAAGACGAAGCGGCAGTTCAACAATTTTCAAGTCCTCAACCCAAACAAGAAAGGGTTTGGTGTTTCAATCCACCAAACATAACTGTCACCGGAACTGATTTCTCGAACTCTTTACTACCCAAAGGGTTTTCCCTTTCGTCCCTGGAAAACAAAGAAATTGAAAATATTACAAGTGTTTCGGAAGAGAAGATTAACCCACATCTCTTAAGTCCTCCTAAGCTAAATGACGAGACAACTTATAACAAGGAACGTAAAAATATTGAACCCCAAAGCCCCTCGCCAACCATCGGGCTTTTGCCATCGCCACAAAATGCTAAAGCAGCAAAAACTATGAGTTTCCATTCAAAAGAAAAAACTGAGCAGAATCTTTTAAGCCTGGGGCCACATGAAGACAATGGAAATCGACGGACGAACGAAAATGTGTTTCATGATGAGGCACATAACATTGCTTTAGCCTGCAAGCTTTGTCCTTCGCCTCAAAAATCCTTGAGATCTTTTCCTCCTAAAAAGGTACCTATGCCATATCTATCAAGTCCTCACCCCAAAGATAACACAAGTTGGTTTGAAAACCAAACCAACAAAATTATCGTTGATGATGATAGCCAAGCTTCTTTGGAACTCATCGAAGTTTCCCACACATCCCTTGACACTACAACAGCTACCACTTCAAGGTCATTTTCGAAAGAAAAAGTTGAGAGACGCCAATCAAGTCCTCAGCCTAATGAAAACACAAATTGGTTTGAAAAACAAATGAAAAAAAACGTCGTTGAAAATAACAAACAAACTTTTATGGAACCCCAGGCGGCTAAAACTACAATGGCAGTTTCTCCAAGCGAGGACACAACCTGTTACCTTGACCGACAGAACAAGAAAGATGTAGCTCATGAGAGCCAAGCCTTCTCAAAACCTAGTGAACGTTTTACTTCGCCACCCAAATGTAAAACAGCTAATTTAAAAAGGTATGATGTAAATAGACCAGTTGCAGTGATACTAGAAGGAGAAATGTGCTTGGTCGAGCAACAGCAAGTCCACTTTCTGAGCAAAGAATGGATCCCTCAAACCGATTCAGATGGCGATCCCTTATTATGTTATCTGAAACCCCTTCCTCCATCCTTTGACAGGCAAGGGAACTTCCCACAAAAACAAAGAGCAAAAACACACGCTAGGCCTAGAGTAATTATCAACAAACAACGCCAGATGGTCTTCATAAAAGCCGATGTACCTAAATGCGTAAACAGACCACCCAACCTTGACTTAAATGTTCAAAATATAAACTCACTCAAGCCGCCTCAAAAGTTCCAGCGATTGCAAACACCATCACCACCTCCGAGTCCAGGAAGATTACTTGATCGTCGACAAACTGAAAACAAAGTCTTTTTTGGAGCATCAGTAGCTTCTAGATGCAATGAAGACGCAAATTGTTTTTCCCGGCAAGTCCGCAGTGAGGAAAATACCCGCAGCTGTACAGCGTTTGATGAAACTGGTGCCAACAGAGAAAAGAGGATGGCGAGAAGAGTCGGGGTTCGGGAACAAGACAACGCAATTAGGGAACGAACTAGGCGTGTCGCTGTTTGCACAACCACTGATACTACAGCCAGAGAAAGACAATTTGTTCGAGTTATAGGAAAACGATTCTAGCTAACTGTAAACTGCGATTCAAAGTAATTTCCACAAAATTTGAAGTGTATTTAAGACTGACTGACTCTTAAGCATGCGTTCGTTTTCAGAATATATCTATGGATAATACAGCTGTACAGCTCAATTACTGCAAAACAGTTTTGTTCGAATTGTTTATAACAGAATAGTTTTCAAGTTCTCAGTTTGTGTCAGTTTCAAGAAGAAACTCTTTAATCCAGCTTACAGTCCAACCGAATGTTCTTTTGACGACAACCTTCCAAACTTACGCCGCAACCTTGGTATTTTAATTAACAGTTTCAGCACGAGTAAGTTGCAACTGAGAAAGTAGCTCAGTTCATATTGCTGTGTTGCAGAAATTTGCTCACAATATTGAATACCGTTTCTGGTGACAACCCCAAAACTTCCGCAATTTGTCTCTGTTTCACACCAGATGACCAGAGTGCAATTATTCGTTCCCTTTTCTCAAGCGAAGTAGTAGGATTGCAATTTAAGCCGTGGAAGATACTTGCGAAATAAAGTTTGGAACTTGCTTTCGCAGGTTTCAAATCGATCCGCTCAAACTGTAAATCAAAATACTAAAGCCAACAAAACTTTTTTTACAAATTAGCCAATAGCAACTTGATTTAAAAACAATGAAACACTTACAATTTTAGCTTAGAAGACAATTCCAAGGTTGAAAATCTAAATTATGATATTTTTTTGTTATTTTGGTAATTATAAGACAACTTGATATCTCGATGCCTGCGTAAACTGACAAAAAACATACTTTTGGTTACAGAGAGAAAAGACCTCAATATATTTCTTGTTTCTTTGTATCCCAAATTCATTATTACAGTACCGAGTGCGGGGCTGTTCTATTTGTAAATATATTAGTACAATAACACCTCTCAAAAACGGCAACTAGAAGTGAAAAGCTGATAAAACCAAGCAGAGGAATGTGCAAATTATGTATTTAATCTTGTAATGTTATTAGCGTATTGTGAATAAAGCTAAGCTGCAAAACTTGTACCCGGCACTTGAGTGAATTACGTCCGACACAATTTTTTGTAACGGGAAATTAGCTCACTACTTCAACTTCTTTAATTTCTTTATTGGATTGGTTGGCCTCTGCCCTGTCCTCGGTAAAGCCGGCATGGCTAAACTTCGGCCAGCACAGAGGACCAACGTACTCCTACAACAACGGTAGTGAAAAGAGAGCAACCTGATGGGCGCGATTTACCATATCAATTGCAAACAATAACCACAACACAACGAGTCATCGCGTGATTAAAACCAAAAGATCTAAACATGAATTAACTTGCTACGTGACACAATGATAAAATTATAAATGATACAAAACTAATGAATGAGTAACGTGAGGGTGAAATGTCGACGGAAGTGGAGCGTAGACCGAAATTTGTGGACGGAAATTCTAGACCGTAGAAGGAAGTGAGTGTCCTCACAACTCCTCCATGATTCGGCTTAACAACAAAAGTCCAAACAATCTTCGATATCGTTGCAATAAGCAAGTTCAAAGATCAAGAATAAAGAATGTTTGTATGCTGTTATAAATAAATTTAAAGATCAAGGCAGAATTTCGCAACCTCTGGAAATTGCAATATGTTGTGAGTTATTTTCTAAAACTAAATTATTACCCATTACATGAATGAGCTGGCTCTTAGAGCCCTTTGAATAAAATTGTTACTGTACCTAGCTTGCAGAAGACATCCAGTTCCTGTGACTTGCAGTTCAGGTGGTGTTTCAATTGTGGAGAATAACACATCAGGAACTTTCCGATATCTAGTTAAAAAAATTAATTTGATAAATTAATATAAATGTAAAGAAATACAGTTTCAGTCCCAATTTTCTCTACATATTTTTTGTAACATTGCTGTCGGAACTCAATGATCCACTATTGATCTTACTTTAGACAATAGTTTGTTGTTGTTAACATTCATATCATTTAGTTGTTGTTGTAAATGGGTTCCCTGTGGAACGCCAGTTTATCAGAGAGGGTCTGGGGAGGAGACATGTGCTTTTGGTT
>JAOBBB020386349.1:0-17966 GCA_025331005.2 Zoanthus gigantus
ATAGAAATTGAGAGCGAGTATTGTAATTGTTTTAGTAGAAATCTCTGAAGAAGAAACAAAATATCAACAATGCTTTTTTTTGATAAATAATTATTGAATTTCTTCAAAGAACTAATGCTGATGTGTACTATTCGGCGAATAAAACTGTCAAATCGATTCTTTAAATTATTTTTTTCCTACCTTTCAAATTTTTTAAACCATTCTTTCTTGCAATTTTAGCTTTCTCTGGAATTGATTTTTGAATAAGAGTGTTTAATTCCTCTTTCGAAACATCTTCTGAAAACAAGGAAAGGGCGGCCATATTGAACTACTTATTTTCATCCCAAAGACGCCATCTATTACCTGATAGAAAGCGAGTACGGTAGCCAATCAGATTGCAGTTTTTGTAATAGATAGTGAGTAGATTTCTACTAATTATACATAGAAGATATCGGCACTCTTACTATACTACTGGTATAGATACTAACGTGGCCTTAGTGCCCATATAAGTGGCTTCAAGTTAGCTACTAGCACGTTTATGCTATCTATACAAACATAGAAGATATAGGTACTCTTACTATACTACTGGTATAGATACTAACGTGGCCTTAGTGCCCATTTGAGTGATTCAAGTTTGCTTCTAACATGTATTGGCTATCTATGCACGATATAAAGAACTCATTCACAACGACGAGAGCAGGTGCATTTTCAGTTGTACCGAGCAGTAGTAACACTAATAGAAACAACTGTGGAAAACTACTGCTACTACTGTTAAAAGCAATACATTTCTAAATACGGTCCACTATATTTGAATTTACCCATTATTTAATAAATTCAGTATATTAATTTTTAGATTTTATAGAGTTTTAAAGGGTTTTTTTTCGTTTTATGTTGTATCAAAAATGCTTTTAAGGGACAACTTCATTAGATTATTTCAACATATGTTTTTCAGGGTTTACTGCACCAACTGCTCCTCAATGTAGAAATGCTCTCGGTTTACAAAATGGACTCCTTGAAGACTCTGGCCTTTCTGCGTCAAGTGAACACAACGCTTACTATAGGGCAAAAGAAGCAAGGCTACACTACAACTTGAGAAGTAGCTGGTATTACGGATGGCTCCCCCAAAGAAGCGATGCAAATCAGTGGCTACAAATAACGTTCCCCAAGTGGAGCAAGGTCAGCGGTATTGCAACACAGGGCCGTGGAAACGCCGCACAGTGGGTAACCAGTTACATTCTCTCCTACAGTTTTGATACCGTGTTTTTCGATATTTACAAGATCAACAGGAGAACAAAGGTAACTTTAAGATTTATTATTTTTCATTATTTTTCATTTTATTTTTATTCCTAGTCTGACTACTTTGTTTATTCCTAGTTTCAGTCTTAGTCCCAGACCCGGTCGCCCTCCCGGTCGCAGTCTCAGTCCAAAATCCTGTCAGTCTCAGTCTCGGTACCAGTCTCATCCCTACCCCAGTTAGTCCAAGACCCAGTCGGAGTCTCGGTACCATTCCCAGTCCCAGCAGCAGTCTAAGTTTCAATCTCAGTCACAGTGTCAGTGTCAGTCCCATTCTCAGTCTCGTTACCAATCCCAATTCCATCCGTCAGAATCTCAGTCCCAGTCCAAATTTCAGTCCCAGTCCCAATCTCAGTCTCAGTCTCATTCTCAAATCCTAGCAGCAGTCTAAGTTTTACTCTTAGCTGAGTTTCAGTTCCAGTCCCGGTTGCAGTACCAGTCCAAAATCCAATCTCAGTCATCTTGGGCTCAGTCACTGTTTTAGTCTTTGTCTTAACCTTAATCTTAGTCTCGGTCTCGGTACCAGTCTCAGTCCCTGTCCAAATTAGTCCAAGACCCAGTCTCAGTTTTATTCTCAGTCTTGACCTTTTGAGTTTTGACCTTTCCACAGTTCTTTTCTAAACACTAACCTTTTGCTTTATTAATTTTACTTTTTACTATCTGATTACTTTTTTTGTTTCCTGTTTTTTTTTGTTTTTTTACCAGGTGTTTACTGGCAACACTGACAATAATGGAGTTGTCTTTCATGATGTCCAACCAGCGATTATTGCCAATGCCATCCGTATCATCCCTCAAGCTTGGCAAGGATTTATTGGTCTCAGAGTAGAATTATACGGATGTAATAAAGGTATTAATTGCAAGCACAAAAACTGGCTCAGCCCAGCATACGCTCTCCTAGGAATCATTGCAAGAGAAATGATTGGCTAAAAACTAACCAAAACACTTTACGAAATAAATGCATCAATAACATTATTTTAGGAATTTCGTTCTTTTTATCGATCTTGGCAAAATTAAAGTCCCTATATCTTATTGTCATTTATGAAGTCAGAATTCGAAAAAGCAAAGACAATTTTTGCATCTAAGTAGGCTTTTTTTATCAACACAAAGTTAGGAATTAAAGTTTTGACCGAGCGACCGGGGACTGGTACCTGTGACGTAGCAGCAGTAAGACGTCCTTAGTGTTTTACAAGGAAAAACGTGACAAACAAAATACTTGAAACTGAATTTTACTGTTTTTCGCTGTGTTTTAAACTGTAAACGAAGAAATTGTTGTGTTGACAGTGTCAATATTCAACCGGAAGCTACACAAGTACCTTCTTGTACGTCATCACACATGGACTTAATAATGGAATGAATGCTTTGTAAAAAACGACAGCTGTCTCAAAACTGTCTTAGTTGCACGTTTCCAAACTCAAATTCATAAACGTAACAGGAACCGCGAAAAACTGTTTAATTTTTGAAATTTAGTATTACTAAAGGGTTCTACTTTTCATCTAAATGATAAAATAAGCGATATAGAGACTTTAAGCGTGAATTATGATTCTTGAAAGTTGCCAGACAGATCTGTCGGAAACTTGTAAGGATGATCTTCACAAAAGCTTGTTGGACCGTAATCCTAACAGTCCGACTGGTTCTGTTGTAATTGAGAAGTTATATAACCATTTTGTGTTTTTCTTCCAAGCATTAGGTTTTAAATTACTTTAACCTTTTTCATACAGCAAGGTGTAAAGTAAAAACTCATTCTACCTTCTCACATTCTGAAATATATTTAAGTTTCTTTGCTACCCAAACATGTTGTGAAAGTTTTACTATTTCCATTTAGGATTTTTTATTGAAGATTTTAACCCTAGAGACAGACGTTTTGATCACACTCAACCATGCAAGTTGGACTAATTAGAAGTTATTTCTTTTACTTTTAAGCAAAACATAAATTTTAACAAATTGTACAAAATATCCAAATTTCTTATAGATTATGAAATAAAGTCATGAAGTCACAATACTTTGATGGTATTAACATTTTCAATAAAGAAAAAGCTGAATATTTTGCAAGAAATACTTTTCTAGGTTGAAAATAACATATCTGAAAATCTTACCTACTGCCGCCTGGTAAGGTGTCAGTCTATCGTGCGCGAGGCTGGGGTTCGATTCCCGACCGGACCTGGGTCTTAAAATAATTGAGGAGAATGTGCTGGTTTTGCTCTAACATCTGCAAATAGTTAGACCTTTGCATCTTCTCGGATAAGGACGTTAAACCGTAGGTCCAGTCTCTCGACACTCTATCGAGGGACTTAAAAGAACTCACACACTTGTCGAAAAGGGCAGGGTAGTGATCCCGGTGTTGTAGTCAGTCTTCTTCAATGAGAGATCTTGCAATCTTCAGCGTACTGCTAACTATAGACTTCTGCATTTTACCTAATACCTCTTTACTTCTGTCAGACCCAACATAATATTATTATTATTATTATTATTGTTATTATTATTATTATTATTACGTTGTCTCAATTTTACAACCTGTTGTACAGTAAAAATCTGGGCCCTTACTTCTTTTTATTTTGAAATTTGCACTTGAAGGTTTTGACATCCCCAAAGTAGATTGTGCCCTTCCCTTGGGTATTCAGAACAAAGATATACTGGACAAGGCCATTACAGCCTCGACTACAGCTTCTGGCCATCAACCAGGAGATGCACGTTTGAGGAACATGCCACAAAACAAAAGGAAAGCTAGCTGGCGCCCGAACGTCCAAGACATAGGACAATTCTTACAGGTACAATTTGTTGACATCCAGGCTACAATCCCGGCCAAAATACCTTGAGATTTTTAACTAATTATAACAACTAATAGAGCGTTTTTGATCATCGCAAAATCTAAGCCGCCCCCCCTTTCCCCCGTTTCAATGTTGGTCCGATATTTTGATCTAATTTTCTGGATGAAAAACAACATTTTATGGGAGGAGCCTGCCGTCAAAAAATTATATATGAAACTTAAAAAGTCTCAACTTTTTTGTCCCGGATTGTAGTTTGTTCAAAAACCGGTTAATTTTAACCCTGTGTTAATTAAGCAGGAGTTTAAAGAGGAATTTCTTCTTTGGGAAAAGGTTGACGATTCTTTAGGAATACTGTTTGGAGTTTTAGACGAAAAAACTCATGAGATAAAACGGCAAGATTTACTCGACGTTTCGGCATCCTCTCAATGCCATTATCAAGATTAAAATATTTACAATTCATGTGGTACTATAAGTTGGTAATAGACAATGGTTCAAGTAACTTAATACGAAAGAGAGTTCAAGTTCGCTAGGTGATGAAACTTGAACTTAAACTCTCTTGAACTGTCTTTCGCATTAAATTATTTGAACCATTGTCTGTGTTCAAATTATAACACCAAATGAAGTGTAAATATTTTAAACTTTATAAAAAAATAAATAAATATTTAATGATAACTTGCCTAAAGGAGCTTTTCAGTATCATATTAAAATCCCCTTCCCCTCTCTACCAGTTAAGAATCCCAACTGGTAGGAGGCAAACCAGCTGGCTATTTACAAAGCGTGGTGAATTTGCCCCTGGGATCACTTAGGACAAATCCATTCAGCAGTCCGAGTCGGGGATTTGAACCCGGGTCTTCCGTATTCAAATCCCCGGCTCTGACCACTGAGCCACGCTGCCTCCCTTATTGCATTGAGAGGATGCCGAAACGTTAAGTAAATTTTACCGTTTTATTTTATATTTGCTCATGTGTTAGCAAAACTTTATTGATTCAAAACTCATGAATGCCTAAATCTCTTTCTTTATGTTTGGAAACAAGAGCACTGGATTAGTGCTAAACGCCTTTTGAACAACTGATCCATGTATAACTTTAGGATGCTTCTTATTGTACTATCTACTGTCCCGTTCACAGGAACGTATCTAGTTTTTGTAAAGGTTGTCCAGTCCCAACAGAAGGTGTTCCACCAAATGGTGATTTTTTATTGTAGTACAGTAACTTACAAGTTTAGGAATAAAATATAGCTGGTACAGGGCATGGTGCTGCCAGGGAAATAGACTATGGAGGGCTATCAAATACTCCCCCCCCTCCCCCCATCTTTATTAATGAGCAAGCTTGTTTAAGCTATTAGAAATAAAACTTGTTTCCTCGTAGCCTGGCGAAAAGCGAGTCGAACATTTGGGAAAATTCAAGAGCAGAGCAGTCGGAGTCTTCTTTGAAATTTTTATTTTCCGATTTAACAAAGAGAAAGACGATATACTAATAATCTATCTACAGTTTTTTTTTCGTGAAGCAGTTAATTATAACACCTTGGATGTATCCAATTATATCGCTCGTCTCATTTTCGGTCTTCATAGCGCATGTACTAGCCAAATGTTTTTTTATAATGCTCAATCAAAGAATTTTTTGATTAAAAGGTGGACTTTGGAGGCGCCGCCAAGATAACTGGTATTGCCACCCAAGGAGCAGGGGATGATGGGAACTGGTATACGACTGAGTATACACTTTCATACAGCCTTGACAATGGACACTATGAGCCTTACAAGAAGGTAAGAAAAGTTTGGCATCAAGCAAATCAAGTAATGGCTATTGTGATGGTTGAATGAAGTTTGTGGGTGACTGACCCTATTGTGAGACTCGCATTCGCATTTCGGAGTCACGAATGAATGATTTTTTAATATTGCCACCAAATTTTACTTTGCTTTTGTTTGAATAGGAGGCCCTCTATAAAAGGCACTTTTCCTTATTTGAAGTTGGATATACAAAGAACTTCGTTAATGGTATTTGTACATTTAGCAGCACGTTCCTGAACTGTTTTTTTACCTCAACAGGATTTCCAAGGTAATACGAATAGAAACAGCATTGTAGCTCACAGGCTCGATGACAAACCGATCATTGCTCGCTTCATCAGAATTCACCCAACTAAATGGAGTTCATATAGTTCCTTGAGGGTCGAATTCTTTGGCTGCAGAGAAGGTAAGAGATGACAAATAAGCTTCAACATTAATCGTATGCTTGTTTTTATGATTTTGATCATCATCATCATCATCAATCCTATTACGCCTGGGTGGCATGTAGGGCCGCTACTAAGAATATCCACCTCTCCCTGTCCTTTGCTAGGTGTTGTAGCTCTTCCATAGACTTTCCAAGTTCTTTTGCCTCCTTTAAAATAGTCCTTCTCCATGTCTCTTTAGGTCTTCCTCTCCGCCTTTTCCCACTATCAGGGGTCCATGTTGTTGAAACTCTGGTGATGTCATTTAGGTACTTTCTTGAAACATGCCCGAACCACTTCCACCTGCGCCTCTTGGTTGTTGTCTGTATTGTTGTCTGCCTAGTTCTTTCCAGTAGTTTTTGATTGGATATCCGCACTGGCCAGTAGATCTTGCATATTTTCCTAAGTCATGATGTTTGAAACACAATTTCAGCTGCTATATAAACTATATGTGATCACGGCTCACTTTTTAAGGTGTTCTCAATGCACACGTGCATAGGTACACATCACATACACAATAGTAGTCGCGCTATATGATCCATATATGATCACGGAACACAGTATTTAATGTGTTTTCATTACACACTTACACAGGTTTACACCGCATACACAATAGCAGCCGCTATATGATCCATATATGATCACGGAACACAGCACTTAAGGCACTCTCATTACGCTCATACACAGGTATACACCGCACAGACAGTAGCAGTCGCTATATGATCCATATATGATCACGGAACACAGTATTTAAGGTGTTTTCATTACACACGTACACAGGTATACTTGACATACACAATATCAGCCGCTAAAAAACCATATGTGATCACAGAACTCACTTTTTCAGGTGTTCGCATTGCACACATGCACAGGTACACATCACGTACACAATAGTAGCCGCTATATGATCCATATATGATCACGGCCAACTTTCGAGCCTGAGATTCGAGTACGGCCTGTCCTAGCATCGTCTGCTTGGCTTCTGTTGTTGAACCAGTGTCTTTCATATTTTCTCTCCCCTCATCGGCTGTCTTTCAGTAGTAGCTAAGATAAATCATCAGCACAGCTGGTAATAGTCTGCCTTACAATGCGTTGGGTCAGAGTTCAATTTTGAAAATACTTCAACAGTAGACCCGAGTAGATTACAGATCACGCTTTGACTCCCTGCTTGGGTTTTTGTTCCAAATAAATATTTAATTCAACCACGCTTTTTAACCAACCAATGGTATGGATCGTACCAGTTTGGACTTTTGATTGCTTTGGATATGTACTGTAGAGGGTTTAAAAAGGAGAAACCGGCTCAGAATAAGGGCTTCTATCCCAATCTGATTGACAGAATTGCTGTTTATTAATTAAGTAATCAAATAATTTAATTTTTGTTTGTTTATTTGTTTGATGGAAAATGTTGTCAAAGGGTGATTTAAATTAAAGTTTGCGATTTTTAGGATTTGCGGTTCCAAAAATACCAAAGTGTGGAGCTCCCCTCGGAATGCAAAGCAAGAAGATTCCTGATGACAAAATCTCAGCTTCTTCTCAATACAATGCAAATTTGAAACCAGAATATGGAAGGCTCCATCTCCATGCTTACCAAGTTAGCGGAAACGGAGCTTGGAGTCCATCTGGCAGTAATAAATTCCAGGTAAAGTTAAACATAACAAGAGAAAAGAATAACAAAAGAACGATAGAACGTTCTTAGCAGAACGATAAAATCACTGCCCTACATAATTATGTTTACAGTCGATACCTCAGCGAATCGTGAAAGATAGCAATCATAATAATAATAATAATAATAATAATAATAATAATAATAATAATGATAATAATGATAACAACAATAATAATAATAATAATAAGGAGAAGAAATGATTCCAAAGAACCTTTGGCCATTGGCTATGGCTCGATTCTTTGGCGTAATGTCGGTATAACATCAGCCAGAGCTAAAGCGTTACATTTACATAATAATAATAATAATAATAATAATAGTAATAATAATGATGATGATGATGATGATGATGGTGATAATAATAATAATGTTAATTTAAAAAATCACATATCGCGTAAATAAATACGAAATACAAATTTGTTTACAATGTACGTATATACAAAAAATTAATTTTTAAAATCTAAATTTAAAATATATAAGAGCTTGACCAAAATATATAAGAGCTTGACAAGACATGTGCTGCCTTTCAGGCGCTCACGATAAAAAAAAAGAGATTAGCCATGACTCTTACAGCCCTCAAACCGTTGTTGGCCCCCTGTTTGTAACTATACAAATGATAGCGATGGTGTGCAAGCCTCTACCCCTTCAGTCTGCGACACTCCTGTACGAAGGTATCCAGTATGTGACAGGAAACGGCCCCAACGGTTTTGCTGAACGTTACGGAAGTAGTATTAGTTCTAAGAACATGTTTCTTATGTTAAGATTTAGTCAGGTTCTCTCTCATGATGAGGGCAGTTCTTGTGTCTATGCTTGTTTATCTTTTCGCGCCACGCATGCGCAGGGGACTTGCACTTGGCAGAAGCTAGTTAGTTTATACGTTTACATTTTTTTCCCAAATACTCAACATTGCGTTATCTTGCTATGCATCGCTATATAACCACCTCTTTATTTATCTCTCATGCATTCACTCCGACGAAGGACTACAGTCCAAAACGTCAGTTTTTTAAAATTATTTTTCACTACAGTGTAATTTTAACTTATCTATTTATAAAACTGTAAATTACCGTTGCTCTGATTAAAGACTTAATGTTTTTTGTTTATAATACTATAATAATTACGGCGACGATCATAACCACCTCGAGTACGAGTTGTATGAATTAATGTGAATTGCTCTGATGAAAAACTCAACGTCAGCTCCTTATCTATAAATTGATTCTATCATAACAAGTTTTTTGCATGTATCATGTATCTTGATGTGCACGCTCAGCTATAAAAGTATAGTTTCCTCGCACTGCGCGTATTCTTTCAAATCACTTGTGGCATCTCTCGTCCATATCAAAAAAATTAATGCTTCAACCCAGAATTTGTATATACGATAACGAAAACAGTAAACTTGTTACCCTTGAATGTAAAGACTATATCAAATATCTTGGGGTTCTAATTGACAAAGGCCTTAACTGTAGACAACATATTGATCACATTACTGTAAAAATGAATCCAACAGTTGGAATGATTGCAAAACTTAGACATTTTGTACCGCGGCATACCCTACTGCAGATCTGTCAATCTTTGTGTTATGTTTTTAATGAAGCTGAGATGGCCAAAAAAGAAAAGTAAGGACATAAATGTTTCAAATTCTAAAACTAATTCTAAATTTAATGATAAAAGATATATTAACAATCTATTATATGATATCAATTAATTTGCTATTAGAAAAAATGTATTAAATATGGATTATGTTTCTAGGAACTCTTTCAATAACTTGAATCTTAGGGACTATTTGAAAGTTCTGACGTTTCTACAAAGTTTAAGAGAAGTGTAAAGAGAATTCCAAAGACTTACTGTTCTGTAATAAAAAGTTCTTTGGCCCCTTGGCCGTTTTGAAAAGAGGCATGTTTAATTTTTGCGAGTTGCGAGTAGTACGATTACTGATTTCTGAGCGCTCGATAAATTTAGAGTAAAGAAAATCAGGGGCAAAACCTGTCATGCACTTCAATACCATAGGTGCGTTATGACAGTATAACTGGCTAGCAACTAGAAGCCATTTTAGTTGTTTTAAGAAAGGCGTAATATGGTCGTATTTTTGTGCCCCGCTTAACAACAACAACAACAACTTTATTTGTACCCTCCAATTTACATTATAGTGTATCGATTACAACATAACATAATAAACACCGGAGAACTTACAATAATATTACTGATCGAGTTTATAAGGAGAGGGCACTGGCTGTCTGTATTAACTACAAAGCTAAACTAGTCAGACAGCCAGGAAATTATATTGAAAGATCCACAGCTAAGTTTCCATTTTTCTCAGACATCCTTTCACCACCAGCTAAGTTTACATTTTTCTCTGATTACAAGTAGTTTGTAATTAAAATAAATGTTTGCATTCCAACATCATCAGAATGACCAAAGCATGCTCCTCAACTTCGTTTTAAATGCCAATCAATGACAATGACAATGGCAACGGCCATGGCAATAATAATGACAATGGCAATGGCAATAACAATGAAATGGCAATGACACTGACACTGACAATGGCAATGACACTGAAAATGGCAATGACAATTGCAATGGCAATGACAATGGCAATGGCAATGGCAATGGCAATGGCTATGGCAATGGCAATGGCAATGGCAATGACAATGACAATGACAATGACAATGACAACAGCAATAACAATGGCAATAACATGGGAAACAAAAACGATGATATTAGTAATAACAATAATAATAATAATAATAATAATAATAATAATAGCGGTAATATCCGTTTTCCGTTTTCAGACAATTGGCTTTGGTAATCAGTCTACAATCTACATCCTTTGGTATCATTTATGACTTTAGTTTTAACCATCTCATAACTGTAGGTTGCTTTTCTTATTGTTTTGCTTGTTTCGTTTTAGGAGCAGATCTCTGCACAACTTCAATAAATTGTTATTATTATTATTATTAATATTATTATTTTATCATTATCATCATTATATTTTTATTATTGTTATTATTATGGTTGTAATAATAAGGTGCACAAAAAGAAGTATTAAGAATAAAAACCTGAGGCAATGTATGATAACTGTGATACGGGTCCGTCGCCAACAGAATTGTAAGGAAAACACTTGTACACGCCTGAATTTAACGACGTTAGCTCCCCCAGTTGATATAGCCCTAAATCACGTGTACCCAGCAGCAGTTGGTTGTGATAAAAGCGATATTTCGCTGGTGGGTTGGAACTGGTGACAGAACATTTTAGAACGGCTGTTTGATTCTTGGTAAACGTGTCAATAGTAAGTTTTGTTCCTTCTGGAGGGTCTGGAAAACACAAAGTTGTATACTTTTATAATGTGTTTATGTATTCATGCATTCATGTATTCATCATTTCACATATGACACTGTTTACTTGAAATCCACGAGGTCAAGAGATCTACATTTATTGAATAAATTAATACCACAGAAGTAGTTGGAAAGACAAAGTAAACAAATAACTAAAAAACTGCATTTTTTTGTTGCTAAGAAAGTATTGAAAAGAATTCGATTACAACTGAATTACAGTGATGCTATAACTCCTTGCATGCAACATTGGGATTGATTTAAGTTTCTTTTAGGAATAAAATATGAAACTTTAAAATCACTTACGGCGATGAGGAAAACAAATAAGATTTGTTGAAATCACTAGTTATTTCTCTGAATTTAACTACAAATCTACAAATACTCCAAATAAAACAAAATCAATATGTACTTACAATGAACTTCCAGATGTAACGTGCTCGGTGTGGTGTAAAAGCTGCTACGTAATTCGCATTGGTATTTACCGCTGTTCGACTTCGTAATATTAGATATAAACAAACTGTTATTAATGGTTGAGAAAAAGACGTTATCATCTGTAATGAGGTCTTTGGTTCCCATGAATGAGTCAACGGATCGAGCTGCTAGCCCTATCCATCTCTTAGTGTTACTATTGTCTTCAAAATCTACCTCGTGGCTCCATGTAATAACGAAAAACTTATTTGATTGTTGGGTTTCCTCCAACGTCAATGTATAATCGCATGGTAGTTCTTGTTTTGATCCCAAGTGGGAGATTATAAAATGGCTTGCTTGTTGGCGTGTTGACCAGCGAAAGGCTCCAGCTATTTTACCAAAAATACAAAATTTAAGAGCAAGAAACTGATTTAAAAACTAAAAGATAGAAAATATAAAGTAGTTAATTATTAGTCTAGAAAATATAACAGAGTTCAGTTAATTCGTAAAGGTCATACAATTACGAACAGCGACTACGAACAGAACTTATTTAGACACGAACTAAACCTACCTAAGCTTAAGTAATAATGTTAAATTAAGTATATACGGAAATATATTACCTTCCAGATCTACACTAGCCAAAATTAAAACGGCTGTTATGACCCAATCAGTAAACATACTCTGCTTGTCTTTCCTATGAACGACGAATTCCACACGGAAGCGATAAATTTTAAATCACGCAAGAGTATTCAGTATATCATATTCGACAATGATTCCCCGCCGTGTTTCTTGACTCAACACAAGCCATTATTCTACTTCTAGTGTCAGTCGGTCAAGGATGGACTTTTCTCGTATGCAAATTTGGCCCTTACAGGAAACACTAAGTACAATCGAGACGAAAAATGTACAAACGAAATTGGCACAAAATATGTTAACAGAATTTAACATAAACCAATAAGTTGTGTGACAGCACTACTCAACCTGTTTATCATCCAATGTGTGATGAACAAAGAAAGCGGGAGTTTTGTTGATCGCTTGATCTCAAACCGGTCAAGCGTTAAGCCAATGACATTGAATATGCAGAATATAAGAGAGTCTGTTGTGTTGAAGCTTTTGTTATTCATAGGCCTTTCAATATGTTTTAAAAATAGCTTTAACCGAATAAGAAATCAACGAATATTCACTACCAGTAAATAATGAATTCTTACAACTAAAAAGATGTTGGCACTTTTAGAATTTTAGCAAGTAAGAATTGTTCTTTAAAATGAAAAATTCTAAAGCTGGCTAATATTCAGACGCAGTGGGATAGGTCCTTATGTAATAATAATAAAGCGAAAGCGATGAAATTGAAAACTGCCATCAGAACAAAAGAAGACAAAGATAAACTCCTAACTCTTTGCCAAGCAAGACATTTGGAATGATTTGCTGAAAGCGGAATCCATTCGATCATTTAAATACGATGACTTCTACATCCTGTCTTTCATGTAGATCAACTGGATCGGTGATATTAATAATCTTTTACACCTTCCTCTGGAAAACAGGTAAGAAAATTGTATTCTATAATATAATAATCATTGCTGAACCGATCATTTTTAGATGTCAGTTAAAGAGAATAATGAAATTTTAACTCTTCGCTGGCTATTTTTCAGTAATCGCAAGCATAAATTTTTCCTTATTCTGTCGACTGTGTTGGCAGTGCCATGAAAGAATGCTGTTTGCCTTTGGAAGGGTTATATTGCACAATTTAATCCCACAATTCTCAAAAAAGTGAAATATTATTTGCATTTTTTAAGCAAAAGTAGTTTTTAAATTCTACTGATTACGACACGAATGTATATAAAATATATTTCCATCCGAAAAATCTAAATCATTTTGTGAATCTTTGGCTTGGCGCCAAATGAAGAACCTTTGACCGAATTTAATGCGTTTTGCCTTAAGGGAATTCACAGCTTGAATAAAACAAAGATTTCAGAAAACAAATCCAAAAGAGTTGCTCTCACTTGACCCTCAAACGATAGAAAAGTTAATTTAAACTAGGGTTCCTTAATTCAGCCGTGTCGACTTCGAGCTATAATATTTTTAAAGTTATTCACAAAGTGTTTGAGTGATGTTGTCAAAACAATATTTTGTTAGGAGTGAAATAGTTGGTTTATATAAACCCTCTTCGTACAACACAAAATTTTATTTATTTGTGAAAAACGTCTGCAAATACGAAGCCACTTCCATTGGGAATGTTTTTTTAACCACTGTAGTTACGGAGGCCATGAAATTTTTGTCAGGCAAGAAAACCTTTTGTTGTTTAAAACTCATCTCTTGCAACGGTTTTGTTCGTGGCATACATTTTAATATGATTTTCCCGCCATTTAGTGTGTGCTAGCTTGAGATAGTTTTGTGAGGAAACAGATATTGTCGAAAGACCTTGAAATTTTAGTGTTTCAACTGAATAAGATCTTGGGAATTTGTGGCGCCGTTGCAGATGGTTTCCAACCAAGACTCTTAATTAAGGGCAAATATTAAAATTTTACGGATGAAGAAGTCGTCGGAAAAACTGATCGGCGCTTCCTCGGAAAACTGAATTAAAGCTTAGAAAGTTCATAATAGGCGAATCCTTGCTTTGCATGACAAGGTAAAACCAGAAAAAAAATGGCATGAACTTTTTGTGGCAGCATTTTCTTTTAAAACTTTGCGTAAAATGAACGCTTCAGAAATTAATAATCGGTTTAATAATATAATAACACGTCAATCACTCGAAATATCTAGCATGTTTACGTGCGAACAGAACTAGAAAAAGAGAAAGGATTGTAAATATTGAAGTCTTTCGCAGACACTAGATTCTATCTATTATTTTATTAGTATTATTTGTCGAAATTCACAAGTGCGGATGGTGAAATTTTGAAATACATTTATAGCAAGTTGAGTATTAAATTTAAATTTACTGCAGCCTATCTCTATCTTGAGCAGTATGACTGGCGTTTATGGGCTAGTACTGAAGACAATTTCAGAAAGAAATTTTCTGTTTACCGGTGATGGATCGAGTTTGTTTGACGATCAATACAGCAAAAATACCCAAAAGGCCAAAGCAGTCGGTTATGCCGGTGAAAAAGTACTGTGCAACAATGGAAAGATTCCAAGTTCTAGTTTTGTTTGTAATGCTCATGGTGAAAATACAATGCTCTCTGTCATCTGTGATTCTGCAATTGGATTCAAATTTGCATTCCCCAATATTTTAATTATATTTAAAGTTAAACAGAAACAGCGATATGAAGTTCCAACTTAAAAAGGTGTTGAGTGTTAGCAAAAGTATTTACAGATTGTAGCAGTGTTTTTAAGTTTGATTGATGTTGGAGAGTGATACAAATGCTAGTTCGCCCTTATAATGAAGTAAATATAAATGTCTCAGCCCTGCCAAAACCTAGTTAGGAGTAATTTTAAAAGCATGATACCGGAACGAGTTTCATTCCTGAACGAGTTTATTCTATCGTCATACATTTTTCTGCATCGGTAGCTATTACACGATCCCGAGACGAAATTGATGTCATTTCAGAATGTGTTAATTCTGCATGGTTAAATCATGAGTTTAAAGTGCATGGCTACTGATCATGAGTTTAATTTAACGTCAACACAGTTTCGAGATGAAACTACAAAGCTTGCGGTCTCGGGAGAATGGCGCATGAGTATCGTCTTCAAGACCGCTGAAAACAATTCGGCAGATGAAAGTACAGTGAAACCTCGATTTAACGAACCTCGATTTAACGAACACCTCGATATAACGAAGCGAATTTTTCAGCCCCGCTAAAGTTATATTAAGGGAAAGAACCTCGAGTTACCGAACTCTCGATATAACGAATGCATTTCCTTGGTCCCTTGGCAGTTCGTTAAATCGAGGTTCCACTGTACTTGCAGGAAAAAGAAAAAGGGTAAAAAGTTTAAGAATGATACACGATTAAAATGGGACATAAAAAAATTAAAAAAAAAAGAGAAAGGTTTCTGGAAGTTTTCTTTGTTCATGTTAAAAGTTTTTTGCCCATTCCTCGCGCAAACAGCGATCTTTGATGATGTTTCTCCACCACAAATCCGCACTGCCTGGCCTTATCCAGTGCAATGTTCTTCTTCTTCTTTTTACTCTTCTTCCATCAAATATATTCATGTTAGGGAGGTTCCGGTTTGAACTCATAGCGTCATCTTTGAATTTCTGAAGACTGATTTTGTCATATGAATGTAGTACGAACTTCATTTCAGAACGAAACTCATTCCGGAAACATCTTCATTATGTTATCATGTAAACAGCCCCTTACCGGGGCAGTATGAGACAGAGCCTAGAAATAACTGAGCTCAACGATCCTACCGAGATGTGACAAATGAATGTTATCGCGCAATTAAAGAATAAACAAGAAATATTTTGCAAACGAAAATCGTCGCAAAGAACGCAACGGCTAGTAGATTGCTGTTTGACAGTCAGCCAGCTCTAATTATTTGCGTTAACATTACAACAACCATACAACAAAAAATATAGGATATTTCAGTTAAGAAATAAAACATGTTTTCTGTGCATTCATAGCCTGGTGAAAACCGAGGCGAACGTTTGGGAGAATTTGAGAGCAGATCACCTGCTCGAGAATTCTCACAAACTTTGCCGAGGTTTTCAACAGGCTATGGAGGCAAGGACAACATGTTTTATTTCTTTTATAAAACTATTATTTTCAGTGTTGACAAAGAGAAAGACGATATACGAAGCGCTTACTGTAAATTCTCACAACTCAGAGACAGTCAAACCACATTGCTCACGTCTTTTCGTGCTTTAAGCGCCATGAAAACACACCTGTTGACCAATCAAAACGCCGTACTATCCAAATTATTTAATAAATTAATATGAAACATTTGTTTATTGTACAAAATCCGCGAGCGCGATTGGTCAAAATCGATTACGTGATTTCGATATCTGTTAAGATGTTCACAACCGTGATGTTATTTTGTCCAATGGTTAGTTAGTGTTTAACGCATGGAATGAAAATGGCCAAGTCTTCCGTGAAGTCAAACACTTTTTAACACATCGCATCTACACGCTTCTTGTGTACAACCGTAGTAGCGCTTTGTTTGGTTTTCTTTCCTGTTTGATAATTTTTTAATGGATCGGAATTTAACCCTTTGCTAGATTTACTGAATACCGGTTTTACAATCATTGAATTTTGTTTGTTTTATGATAGAGAGCACAGGAAGTAAAAACATGACAAAATGGTGATGTTTACTTAGTCAAAGAACCTGTCTCTCTGACTTTTGAAAACACTTCAAATACTGGTTGAGTTCTTACAACTAAACGCACTTGCTGCCTACACAATGAACTCTAAATTTCCCATTATTAAAATTTTTTGTTTGTTATGTAGCCAGCAGCATAGGGGACTCTAGTGTGCTCCCCTGTGGTACCATCTAGCAAATCCGTAAATAGATAAATAAACAAATAAATAAATAAATAAATAAATAAATAAATAAACAAATGAATGGATAAATGATTGAATGAATGATATATTGGAATTTGGACGTGCTTCTCGTATTTCTTCTGACGGCAGTGGTTTTGGCATTAATTGCTATTAAAACTTGAAGGTAGAGTTTTTTTTGGCTTAGCGTTAGTAATGGCGGAGGTCCGAACCCTTCACAACACTTGTCTTAATTCTTTGAGTGGGATAAACTGTGTGTAAGATTTTCATTCAGTCACTAGTGTGTTCCAAAATCGACAATTGTAATGCTCTTTTGTAGGGCCTTTCCAAACATTTAGTTAACAAACTCCAGAGCGTGCAAAACACTACTGCACGGATTATTGCCAAAAAACGAAAAAATGATCACATCTCAGCAATTCTGCAACAATTACACTGGCTTCCTGTTGAGTTCAGAATTATGTTTAAAGAACTTTTACATGTGTATACACAGAGTGACAGAAGACATTATTACGTTCGACTTTTAAAGCAGTAAGACTGGAAACTGTGAATTTTAAAACTAAAACTTATGGCTATCGCTCTTATTCAGTCCACGCTCCTTACCTTTGGAATTCTCTACCTGAAAACATTAGATCTATACATAGTTTGTCAGCCTTTAAATCTCAGCTTAAAACTCACATGTTCAAACTTGCCTTTGATCTGTATTATAATGATTTATGTTTAAGTATTTAGTATTTAGTATTTTTTATTTTTTATTTTAGTACTAGTAATAGTATTTTAGTACTTCATATTTATTGTAAAGCGCTTAGAGCTTATGAATTAAGCGCTATATAAACTATTATTATTATTATTATTATATTATAAGCTGAAAAAATACCTGCTTCCAACAGCTTTTGTT
>JAOBBB020386456.1:0-27903 GCA_025331005.2 Zoanthus gigantus
CCATCCCATACCCCCCCCCCCCCCGCCCCCCCCCCCCCCCCCCCCCCGCCCCGCCCCCCCGCCCCCCCCCCCCCCCCCCCGCCCTCATGAAATGCGGCCGAGTTATCTTTTATAGAGGAAGGGGCATTAAATGCAGTGTTACGTCTTTAGGGGGGACGAGGAAGGAAGAACTATGAAGGAGGAAGGATTTACTTGTAGCTGCTGGATTCCTGTTATGTATACACCCAGGAAACAACTGCAGTTCTTACATCCAAAAGCTGCAAGTAAATCCTTAATTCCTCCTTATTCCGTTCTTGTTCCCTCTAAAGAGGCAACTCCGCATTTCATGCTCTTCCCCCTCCCCCCTCCCCCTTAAGTTGTATGCTAAAAAGGCAGATTGTAAACAATGAAGTCAAATGAAACTCGCTCTTTCTGGTATGAAATATGGAGTTATCCAATAAAATTTCAGACTGTGCAGAAGTACCACAGAGGAGAAATTCAGATGTGATCAAATCGACAAAATACAGATTGACTTAAAAGCGGATGGTTGCGTCTGAATCTAACATGGCCCTCAAAGAGACAGAGAGAGAGGGATTTTCAGTTTCACCACACAAGATACGGATGTACTTACCACATGCCACAATAATTTCAGGTTCTCACAGTGAAGAAGACTGTTAACAAATTAAAAACACACACTTTTAAATAGAAAACTTTAAATACTTATAGCTAACAGAGCAAAAGTTAAATCTCTTACAAGCTATATGGCCCATGAATACGGCTCTTACTTCTGGTTTCTGTAGTGTTTAGTGGACCCCTCCCCCTGGATGGGACACTAATCAATCGCAGGTTAGCTCCCAGCAGATGCTGGTACTCATTTACCTACCTCGGAAGGATGGAAAGCTGAGTTAGCTTAGGCGGGAAAGAAAGTCGCACAAATCAGCTCAAATCCTACCAGAGCCAGGGATTGAACTGGGGACCTTGTGATTGGAAAGCAGAGATCTTACCAACTGCGCCAACCATGCCCGCCCTTAGTATGAAATAGATGAAATCATTCTTAAAATGAAAGAAGCCGAACCAATTGTTTGGTAATCCTGCCTATAAAAACAATGAGCTAATCCGCATCCGTTTTGTTTTCCTTTCCTCTTTAGAGTTTTAAATGCATCGCGGCTTTTCATATGTTTCTCTTCATAAGATTATAATCTTGCAATTAGCTAATCACTCCATATTTTTCTGTAATTGTAAAACTAATAAATCTCTCTTCCATTTACCATTTTTTTAAAATTGCAGTTATTTTCATGTCACATTATCCTGGCCCGCCTAGACTAGCTAGTCAGGTGGCTATTCGCTTTGTCAGCTGGACACTTGTAAAAATGATTTTTAGGAAAAATTTGTAACAAAAAAAGTCTAAACAATGTAAACGTTCGGAATGATCCTCACCGTCCTTTACACAATTTTAGCAAATGCCAAAAGAAAGCCTAAAAATTTTTCAGGTCAATGGGGATTTGGGCCCGTGATCTGGCTCTGTAATACATGTGCAGTACCGTCCATCAAACTTAGTTATGAAGCCACAAGTAGGAGAGCAAGTCACTTCAGTTTAGGATGAGACACCGTTTAGTTAAAATACCTAACTTGTAAAACAAACTGTAGACGATTTAATACACTTTGAAAATTTTTTATCTCCAATTATCTTTAAAAAAAGGTTCATAATACTTGTATTGCAATTGTGCTTTCCATTCTTATTTAACTTAAGATTTACAATTTATACATATCGTGTTGTTGTAAATGTTTCATTCTTTAACTTATTTTGAATTAACAAATTTAACTCAAGAAACAAATTTTTTTCGCGATTTTTGTAGTTAATAGATAAAAATTCCCCATATTTCGTCAGCCTCAAGTTCTTAGCATGTTTTTATTTCAAAACAATTAAAACGGTTGACTTTTTAAACCATACATATGCTTAAAAAGTGTGCCTCAACGCTCGATTAAGTTCCAGGATAACGTGGCTAGTAATTTATATCTGCCATTTATTTTCTATTCATTATCAAAAAACTGATCACTAAAAGATATTTTCGTAGAATAACACTGAAGTTAATTTGTATTTTATTCAGTTATTCGTTTTCTAAAGGCAAAACAAGAAAAGTTAACTTTCTCATAATCCTTGCAGTTTTCAAAAATTTATAATTTTATTCAACACAACTTTCTCAGATTCACTACTTTGTGTTCTGTTGTCACCTGTTCACTTTGTTCCAATTCAAAAGAAATTGGTTTGACTTCATAAAACACAATCTATGAAATATTAAGGGCTCTCTGGTGACACTATGCTCTTACAGTTTCATAGATGCTTATCATTCCTACCAAGTATAGCTATAAAGGGTGCATGGTTTTGTAGCAGTAAACAATTTTTTGCTACCTTTCAAGGAAACCAATCAAGGACAATTCTCTCAGCGTCTCAAAATGAAACAAAAGCAATACAAAGCTCTATTTTTTCAAAGCAAAAGCATTATCCCCCAATTATATTGTTTACAAGTTTTAAAAGTTCCAGCAAACACTTTCTAGAGATTTCAACAAAACAAAAGATTTCCGACTGGCCGAAAATTTTAACCTTTTTCTAACTTCAAAAAATACCTCCCCGGTTGCTCTGCTTTTAGCGTTTCTCACTTAATCTCTTGTTCAGTGTTAAGTTTTGTTGGTCTTGTTCAAATTTATTCATACTAACAACAAATTTGGCGCTATACAACATAAGAACAAAAAAGTCAATACGAGAATACAAGGCTTCAATTTCTTTATGCTGAACTTGTTTAATCTTTAAATCTTTTTGCTTTAAAACGTTTAAATCAACTGTCAAACAACGCTATTTACTAATTTAATGACTTTTTATCTTGTACATTTTAAAGATAAGGTTCACGATCAGTGAGTGTTAAACTCAAAATAAGTTTTACAAAATAAGTAGTAGAAAATAATATTTTTCAGTTTTAAAGTCAGTTTTATTTTTCGAACTTTCTTTTTATACTCAGCAAGTATAAAATTTATTTAATTTTAAAAATGTTTTCAAAATTTGGCCTTTGCTCGAATTGCTTGCAAAAATTGCACAGGTGCTCGCTTGCTTTTGCTCGCAAATTTTTATAAGTGCTCGCATACTCGGATTCTAGTCAATCCTGCTTTGTAGTTTTTTTTTTTATAAATATAAACCATAAATCAGTTATGATATGGTTAAAACAAAAAGTTTGCAATACCCTTACCTTTGGCTTCAGTGTTTCCTCAACATCTCAGCCTGTAACTGTTTTGGAGGCCCTGTCATATTCTATCGGGAAAACGCACGAAGCTCCATTAAGTGCTCGCTGCTCGCAATAGAAATTTGACAACTTCTCTTGCTCGCAAAAATAAACACACTGCTCGCGTGCTCGCAAAGACCATTCGATGCCCCTAAAAATGGCAGGTAGTAATAAAAAAAAACAAAGAGGGATATTTTCTTACTACTTATGTCACTTATGGTGCACTTTTATTTATTTTTATCAAAGTTTGGTGCCTCCATGTTTGAAATATTATAATTCGTTAAAAAACAGCTACTAATGAGGTTCCACGGACACATCGCATCTGGTCATCACATGCATTTTCGGAAGTGAAAGTACAGTTTCCTTAAACTCACGGTCCCAGCTATCAAACATGCCAATGAAAAACTACAGTTACAGTATACCATGACTTCTCTCATCCATACAGACTTTTTTCGATACAACTTTTAATACAAAGAATATTTTATCGGATGCTAAGCTTTTAGCCAAGAATAGTTTTTTTTTATAGCTTTTTATGTTTAATTTTTTGTGACATTTTGTTTGTGATTCAAGTCAACTTTTCTTTTTTTTTTTTGACGATCGTATTGTGGTTATACAAGTTATTCATAAAGCTTGACAACTAGACAGGAATATTGATATCATTTGACTGAAAGTTTTTAAAAAACCTCAGCTGTCGTTTATGGTAATAATGTTTTAATGAAGTTTAAACTTTAAAACATAATATTTAGTAGATTTTTAACAGCTCTGTTCGAAATGAGATGCCGCATTTAGCAAGTACAAATAAAAAATCAACTCGGACATTTTAGAATGACAAGTTTATCTTAACCAGAATAAATTAATCGCGGCTTTCATCTTTGATTTGCTCTCATTTGCTACAAAATTGCTGAGAAAAATAACATCATTTTTAGCTTACGTTTAATGACAACTCAAACAAATGAATGATTTTTCTTGATTTAATTACAATCATTGTTTTTGTGTT
Source organism: Zoanthus gigantus (assembly GCA_025331005.2). Classification (NCBI taxonomy): domain Eukaryota; kingdom Metazoa; phylum Cnidaria; class Anthozoa; order Zoantharia; family Zoanthidae; genus Zoanthus; species Zoanthus gigantus. The sequence goes on from JAOBBB020386456.1 coordinate 4,249, forward strand.
TGTTTGAGAACAGTTAAACTAGCCGCTTTGACATTTCATCGGTTCCGTTAGTTTGTTAACACGTGTCAGAGAATGAGTAATATTTTCATAAACAGCCGACCAAAAGTTTCTTTATGTCATTTTGTGAATAGCCCTAGAGGTGGCTTCAATTTAACAAAAACCTATCACTCAATTATACCTTTTCTTTGATTTTGCATGAACCGACAAGAATGTAACACAAAAGAATTTAGTCGATAACGCATGGTCAAACACAAATCTGCTTTTTACAATGTGATACAAAGATTTAGATCGAACAGATTATAACTTCACGTTTTCGTCTGCATTACTCCAAAAAAACAATCTGGCAATAAACTTGACTGTCGTAAGCAAGTTAGTTGTTGAGCGAGACATTCAGCAAACAAGGACTTTTGCCATCACTACAGTTATGTAAATACACGCGTTTATTTTCTTAATTTACAAAAGCATTTTAAGAGGCCGTTTGATGCTGCCGCCATTCTTTTCAGTGTTGAGTTCATGACTTTGACGTCGATGACTGTGTCATGCATGTCTGCGCTGAGTATTCGATTAAAAATACATGACCCACCGAATCAATTCCAAAGAGATCGTTATCGGGACTCTCTGAAAAGCAATGTCGTTGAAGACAATAGAAAAAGAAACCGCCTTTGTCATGTTTAGCTTTAGTTCTGTGACAAACAAGTACAGTCTGCTTGGTAATAACCCCCCCGTATTACATACTAGGATCAAAACTCAACAGACCTGCATTATCTTACTTTCCATTCGATACGCTCTGCCGACAAGTCAAAATATGAGTAGGGGGCGTTCCGATCCAATTTACACTCTAACTTTTCATCTGGCTCTGAATTTGAGTTAGCGTGTCCGACACTCAATTTTGTGCTCTGTAATTATTCTGGCTTACCGTTACCCGAGGGCTCACTGGTCTATTTCATTTTATTGTGACACGACCCCTCAACGCCGCTAAATAATAACGCCAGCTTTTGGCTAGCAGAGCAGCTGCCAGAAACTCGACAGTTTGCATTGAAGACCAGTTATATTGGAACAAGGTCATGCACGTCCTTAGCACAGTTGAAGAGCTAGCTAACCAGCGCGGTACTTCAAACACAAGACTAATTACGCCTATCGATTTCTCGCCGGTCGATAATTCTCATAACCACGCCTGATTGAAATCGTCTTGCCCGCTGCATGTGTGTTTTTAGTTACCGGGTGAAGAATTAACCTTCGTTGTACACCAGAACTGCACCAGTGTCAGGTACAGTAGTTCTGTTCCTGTTATTCAAACCATAACGTTTTCAGAGTGGTTGAGAAACATGGCAGATGCGAGAAGTTACTCTTAAAGGTACGAAAACACAATCTGATCATGTTGTCGGGTCACTTTCAAACTACATTAAGAAGCATTCACTAAATATGCTGTGAACGAGACAGATGATAGGGTGCCAAATTCTTGTTTCAGTCTTTAAAATGGTTTATTATCTGAAAGAAAGGATTTTTTTTTTCTATTACGGCAATGATTTCTAATGCACCGACGATTTAAATTTCATCAGGAAACTCTATGTTTAGCACCTGAAGCTGTGGCAAAAGATTGAAAACTAATTTATTTCTAAGAACAAACGGTTTTAATCTAGCAGCGGTTAGTGTAGCAACTATGAGCTAATTAAGTATAAATGTTTTTTGCATATCAAATAGAGAGATTTCTCGTTAAGCCAACGTGAAATGTACTATATATTTTGAAGCAGTAAACAAACTGTTTGTTCTTAATTGTAATATACATAGCTAAAAGGTGGCACAGCGTGTAAGCTAGAACACAAAAAGCACACACGACCGCATACAGAGTTAAAAATACCAGTTTTATAGTTTTATAAACTTCATAGCAGTCTTAAAAGACTTTCGTCGCTACAGGGGTTTCATATTGTGAAATAGATTTGGCTTTGCAGAATCAATTCTGTGTTGAATTACTTAATAACAGCATTATTTTAAATACAGACTCGATGGATAACTTCACAAAGCACGTAAACTGTACTTGGTATTTCCCAAAGGGGATTAAAACCACTAAAGAAATGTGCTTAATTATCGTTTTTACTAACTTTGCAATTATTTCTACCGGTGTCCAATTGCCGGGTAAAAACACATCTGAAATCGATTTCAACGTGCCCTCATGATGTTTGTGAGAATATACTATTCCAAAACTTGGAATACTTGGACAATTTTAGATAGAACCAGAGAATAATCAACTAAGCTTGTTCAGTTGTTACACGGACAATCGCATTTGTTGTGTCAATTTTGAACTGTAGAGGTGTGAATGAAGCGATGGTTTGATTGTTTGCTTTACTTACCAAAAGGCCGAACCGCCGCTTTCCCGAGTATTTGAGATAAATTATGATGTATGCTCGTGATCTGATCTGCTAACGCCTACTGACCGCCCATTTGAACATGACTTCAACGCCCCCTGTTCCGGTTACAACCACCCACAATTTCACTTTTGCTAACATACAAATATATTTTGGCTCAGCAGGTAAGTTTAGTTTATGATCGCGGCGTTAGTTTTTAAAAATAGAATTTAAACAAATATTCACGAGGCGTGTGAGCCTTGGTGTTTTCACTTTACACAAATTACCAATTCTTATATAGATCAAGAATTTATTGAAATTCATTGAGATCTAGTTAATAATCACTTCCGATACTACTCCAAACATGTAAAGTGACCTGTTGGCTCTCCAACAATAATTCTTAAATTTTATCCGCAAAAAGCAGGTGCGAAGACATTGAAAATTCTTTAATTGTCAACGTTTTGGCTGACTTAAGGGTCTTACCGCGTCACCCGTGATAGGTGCGTTGTATTGTCCGATGTGATCGGTGCAGAATAATTGTGCCATTTGGAACATCTTATTATATGTCAACAAATCCCTATCGTTCAATCATATTTATGAAGGCACGATGTGATTGGTTCTTGACAAGTAGAGCGGCATCTTAAAAGACTTTACTATGCCGCGGAGACTCGGTGAATCAAAACGCTTACATATATTGGGGCGGAAAGAAAACTTAGAAAATCACATCAAGTAAAACATTAAGAACAAAAGATTAAATATTTTCTTTTTGCCTTCCATGAATAACTGTTTCGTTGTACAGGTCTGTAATGAGATTGAAGTTGATGTGTTTGTAGCGGAATTTATTCTGATTTGATAAGTTTGATTAGTGCTTTTGTCGTAAGCTGATTACTGACATCGCTAATATAATATCTTCCGATTTCGCTCGGTCATTTTAGGAACAAGCATCGCTATTGACAAGACCTAAAACAACTCCGCTTGCAATGTTGGCTGCCACTTGTAGCCGTATTGGTCAACAAACGCCGCCACCACAGATCGATGCTACAGTCAGTAAAGGGTTTTATCCTTGGAAACAGTCTCCATCTATTGCTGTATCTAGAGCATCTCGTCTGACAGAAACTCCATTTCCAAGTAGTTATCCAACAACCAGTTGTAGCGAAGCTGTTGGTAACCAGACAAGCGAGTTATTCTTGCCCAGCCAAACAGTTTCAAATTTTCACAGTTCAGTGACAGATCCAATGGCTGTTAGCCGCCTTCACCATCAAGCTGCAGTTGAAACAGCTATTTATCCTCGACTACCACATCCGTATGACCACAGCATGCACCAGGGCTGGTTCAAACAGAACGTTGATCCGCATTCACACCACTCACACTCTCAACCAACGAGACCGAGCTTCTGGGAGATGCATAGTAACCCGTCTTGGATCGAGCAAGCTCACTCAGCAGGCCCAATTCATCCAGGTTTTACTCATTATCCAGGACTAACACACGAATTCTCGCCCACGAACGTGCCTCATGCGATGACTCCAGTCTCTGTGGCAAACATTAACCATGGGCATTTCCTTTCAAATTCTTGTCTAGGAAATGAAGCATCAAAGGTGGGATTGCCAACGTATATAGACGTGCCTTCGTATATTCCTGGTCCACCAGCTTTGTTGCCAACAGTTCAGAGTGTTGCGAGAGCAACGCGTCGTTACACAGGCCGTGCAACTTGTGATTGCCCTTATTGTCAGGAAAACGAGAGACTCAGTGCTAGCGGAGCGCCATTTCGCAAAAAGACTCAGCACATCTGCCACATCCCTGGCTGTGGAAAAGTTTACGGCAAAACGTCGCATTTAAAGGCACATTTACGTTGGCACACAGGAGAAAGACCTTTTGTATGCAACTGGCTTTTCTGTGGTAAAAGATTTACAAGATCTGACGAGCTGCAACGACACTTAAGGACTCACACGGGCGAGAAAAGGTTTGCCTGCCCTACTTGTAACAAGCGATTTATGCGCAGTGATCATCTGTCTAAACATGTTAAAACTCATAATGGTAACAGCAAGAAAACGGATTTAGATAAAAGCGAAAAGGACGAGGATAAAGCCCCTTCCCCGTGTGATGGCAGTGCAGGAAGTGAGGCATCGAGTATAAAATCTGAGACCAGTGAAAGCTAATGGTTGTTAGTCGTGCACAGGTTGAGTAGAAATCATTTTGCTTTGGTAGGATAAGAGCAGTAAACATTTATCCCATGAGAAAGCCTGAGCAATGTTCATCGGCTTATTGACACATATATCTAAAACAATTCTCGAGATAACAGGATGAGTATTGAGAATAATAGAATCCCGTGTCAATATTGACTCACGATCTATGATACCTTCAAAAGATTTACAACTGCTGTGTATAAAGAATGCTCTCCTATTGTCAAATAGTCTTGCAAGACAAGAACATACCAACTATTTCGATTCAAACTGCTTGTGAATTTGTGTAAATAGTTTAATATAGGTTTTCTTATTTAAGCAATGGAGAGCTTGAATTGCACTGTATGAAATCTCTTCACGAGATCTTGTTGAAATGAACGGAGTCAGTATTTATAACTTTGAAGTTTATTTAATCATTGAGAGAATCAAATTCTATAACTGTATTCTTTTTTATTTGAGAACATTTATCTTAGACGATATATACTTGGTGTTTGTAATGTACAAATTGTCTAAGAAATTATTATCTTACACATTAATGTATGTTGTCAATAAATGGAAAGTGCTTCACAAAAACACTTCAAATCATTGCTTTTATGGCTCCCAACGGGAAGTTAATAGTCAGCTTAAAATCTGAACTTTGTAACAACGGCTAACAATAATCTGTGAAACAAATGTGACCATTTAACAGTAAAAGAGTTCTTTCAATGGGTGAAGAAGTCCCATGGTGCAGCACAATGCTTTCCACAACAGGTTATTCTAAATAGTTCCTTCCTCTGACAGTGAACTGAACCGAGTTTGGGTTAATGGTTTGAGGTTTTCTGTTTCCGATTCTCCTTATGAACACAGATGTGTTTTGTCTCAAAAATATTTCTTTTCTAGAATTAAGCAGAAACAGCTGCGACTAAGATTTTCGATATTTCAGAAGGAATTTGTGAAAATAATTTTGCAGTTAAGACCTGAAGTTTTGCTTATTCATAGTACAAAATCGATTTTATCTCTTTAACTGGTTCATATTTGCAAAGATTTAAAAACAGGAACAACAAACTCATTCGGACCAAACTTTAATTTTTATAATGTTACTAACACATTTTTCCCACATTCCCACATATGATTTCGCTAGTCAAAACTGAATAAACAGCCATCTTAAGTTTGATAAAGATTTCTATGATCACATCTCTTGTAGACAAACAACCGACAATTATGTATTTTATAACGGAACAAAATAAGTGCTTTTGGTTTTAAAGAGAAATGAATATCTTTCCTTAATTGTTACTGTGGTGTGAAGTCAAATAATTTGTTACTTTCTAGATACGTAGAAAAAAATCTTATTTTTTTTCCAAGAGGTTTGTAAAAACGAAACTTTGAATTCAAGTTTGATTCAAAGAAACCTTTTTTGCTCAAAGAAAATAGATATTGAAATAATTAAAATGAAAACATTTCAAGTGTTTAAACATAGCTTCTGAATTCTTGGCAACCGCAAATACAAGAGATCTCTTCAACAGAACTTTCTTACTTGAATTGATCTCTACAGTCCAGCTTGGCTTTCACACATCAAGAAAACCGACCGGTCACGAAAGAACATTGGCTATTTATTTTCCTAGACTGTGAAGTTAATTATAAGTGGTACTTGTTTGCTTTGAGATTTATTGTTTGTTTTTCAAATCCTCCTTAAAGCAGCAAAACACTTTTCAACTATTCTTCGTTTTTTAACTCTTAACCCAAAAGCTATAAGCTTAAAGTTTACAAGATCTGTTGGAGAGTTTTGAGAAGTTGGCCAAGCAGGTCTGTGAGAGCAAAGATTATTTACGCCTTCTTTACACCCACTAACTTTATCGGTGTCTAGCTTAAAATAAAAACAGGATTATGCTATTTTGTGGTAATCTATTGTAGCCATTATCCCTATAGTCTGAAAAGAGAAAAACGAACTATAGCGTCCGTCCTTTCGCATCAACTGTCATGTTCTGATAATTGAAATAATAACTTGTCCAGCTATTTGAAATGCCGACACTCCTACTAAATCAGTTTTATAAACAGGCGAATAGGCATCTTTGCCTGTATTACGCCAAACAAAAATTGAGTTCTCTAATATCAAAGAAACTCAATTTAAAAGTTTTTTGCTAGTTTGTATGTTCACTTTTAACATCAGTAGGAACTTCAAAAATTTACGCCAAGAGAAGATGTTTTTTCTACTAAAGCAGAGCCAGCAGAAACTAGGACATGAAAAGATCGTGTTTCTATATTCGCCCAAGGCGACTAAGAAAATTCTGATTGATGTTCAACATTATTAAAAAAGTTGCTCTGTAATTGGGGACGAAGTTATCGAGACCGGAAGGCATATACAGCAATCTTATTAACCGCAAAAATGGCCTCTGGCAAGCGGACTTCTTTTAACGAATATTTTCACACTAAAATTTTTGTCACTTAAGATTTTCACTCATATCAACCGGTTTCCTAAAAAATATATATATGATAAGGAAAACACTTCAAACAAGGCTTTTTCCGTTCGGCATCTCTTTGCAGGTAACCTTATTTCCAAATTCTTTTGAAAAACAAAGCGTTAAATGAAACTCAGAATTGTTTTATCAGTCAGCAAGCGCTAGCTTAATTCCTTTATGACAAATCAGTACTGACTTCTCTGGGTAGATATTAGTTTTTAGACATTCCTGCCCTATAGATTAATCCAGTCCTGAAGCAAACATACTTTGTATCTCTATATTACTATAACTATGCTTACAACAAGAGAATCCGCAGCTCTTTTGTGAATTTTTGTAATCTGCGGTGGACGAAGGGTAGTTGAAAAGTTTAAAATTAGGTTGTCAGTAAATACGGCAGGTGTATAGAGGCTTGATTGCCTAAATCAATTCACAACTTTTTCAATATTGAGAGCAGACTGAAGGTTGCTTGTAATAGTAGTTAATAGATCATCAAGCACTCTTCGATTGAAATCACAGCGGGGTCACCTGTAATAGTTTCTACCCGCCCAAACAAAACAACGCAAAAAAGATAACCGGGTTAATAGAAACTATTACTACAACTAGAACTAACAAACAGGACAAATAAAGAGAAGCTGAAAAACTGTTTTGATAAGTCGGCATGTAAGGTTTTTTACAGTTTCAGCTGCAATATTTATATCATAAATGGAATGCTGCGTCGGTGTTTCTACAGAAACAGTTTTTTGATTTTATAACTTATACACCGTAAAAATCAGTTTTTTAACAAAACTCTTTTCACTGAGGTGTATAAGTTATAAATTTATAAAACTGCAATATTTATTGAGACATCTCAAGATCGACAACAGTGAAGACAACCTGTACCCTTTCGGTTTAATGAATTTTTTCTTCGTGTTATAATCAAATGGTTTTTATTTTTCATGTTCTTTTGAATAAAAAATATGCCAGTTCTAATTCAAGTCCAAACCCAAGTTTTTGGATAAAAGAATTCAACATAAATTTACTATTTTCTCACTATTAACAAAATATTTTAGAAAAAAAGTTGTCAGGTAAGGTTTTGAACAAACTATAAAATTAAAGCTGCCATATCTTAGAACGAAGATGTTTCATCTCAAACTGTTATCAAACAAAACTTCTTCTTCATTTAATATATCGGTTTATTTTCCTTTATTTTAGGTTTTTACATTTATCATAAAAAATTGACTGCTTGATTAATATGTTGATAAATCTCCCAAACTGAAACATGCAGAACTGCTAAATAACGAGATAGGGCTTGACTACAACCTGATTCAATCTGCCCCATTGAATCAGCGATGTAAAAAAGGGAAAGTGATTTACTGAATTTATATCTGATATATCTTAAGTTTAAATCTAAACAGCGTTAAAAGGCGGTTCGGCTTTGCAGCTTTTACAATTATTAAAGGCAGCGCAGAGAGGTTTGAAAAATGTTCGAAGAATTTTTTAAGGTGTCAATCCCTTCGTTTGCATGTGGTAGCTCTTTCTCGTTTATGTGCTCCGCATCACAATTAAATTTTGTAAATTTTACTGAACAAGAACTGAACCGTTAAACTTTTCAATTTTGATCAATAGAAACAGTGCTTTTCTAACAGCAACAAAATCTATTCATGTTGCCATAGAAACATTTTTTACAATTCTTTTATTTTTTACTTTTCCTTGAACTTTTGAGCGTTCTCAATGTAAGTCAGAGTAAACCCTTAGCTGGAAAGAAATCTTTATATTTTTCGCAAAACAAAATCAAACAAAATTTTAATTTTTAAAATATTCTAGAGAAAAATTAGTGTTTTAACAAGGTTCATTTCCATAATCGCTATAGAATTGGTTTTGCTAGGGTTTATTTTTTTAAAATTTATGCGATGGTGCGCGCTATTGATTTTGTGAAATATATGTCATTTCTGTAATCTTGTGTTTTAACTTGGTTGAGAGTGTTTATTTAGAAAAAAAAATGAAAAGATCGTTCAATCACCGAGCACTTGATTACGCCTCTTCAAATATTGTGATATCGTTCATTTTAATAGAACTAAATTATCAAAATTACTTTGGATCAATTTAGCTTGGAAGTCAATTACTTTCTCTGTCTTTGAAGTTATTTTGCATATTTATTACCACACAATTACCTCTCTTACAGTCCGACTACAGTACTTTCGTTCTTGGTAAAATAAAAAAGAATATGTATTAGATATGTCATATCACCAATGCATTTTATTTCTTTGTGTTTTGTAAACTGAAGAATTAAGATTATGAAAGAATTTATAGAATTATGGCTCAATTTAAAAAAACACAACAATTCAATGTTACAAGTAATTATGATCACAAGAAAAGCAAAAATATGTGTTTTGTTTTTTGTTTTCTTTTTGACACAAAAAATATCCTAGCAAGTTGACAAAAAAAATGGCAAAATGAAGAAACTTCTTGAAAAACTTACAAAAAGAGAGCAATGGCTCAGCATGTGCTTTTAAAAAAGATCGTTATTTAAACGATATATGTAAAGCAAAAACAGGATATCAGTCTTTTCTCCAAAAGAACAGTGATATTAACTCAATAAAATGTTACTTTCTTTTCTGGTCTTCCCTTACATTCCCTATTGTGGTTTTGTCCCTGAACTTTTTAATACAAAAAGATTACGTCAAGAGAATCAACTAACTATGTTTAGTGCCATTAAACTTTTAAGTTTGCCTTTTCAGATAAACAGACGCGAATGGGTTATCACAAACTCATAAAAATGAAATGAGTAATTGCACCGCTTGGCCTTAGTAGCTCATCCGGTCTTACCAAGTCCATGCAATGAAACAAAAGTTAAGGCAAACATTTCTTTACAGTTTTGCCGGCTTATCAAAATATTAAATCTATAATTGATCTTTACTACTGTCGGCGACAAAGTCAAACCCATTTTCAAAAGACAAAAGAACATTTCAGTGCAGAGATTGTACACGTGGAAGCAACTTACAAAGGTCAAGGCTGTAAATATACTGAAGCCGACTTTTAAAATGCAATAATAGCATTCGACTAACGTCATAGTTCTTTAGAACTAGACAACGATAAGAAAATTGTTGAGTTTCTTTTATCTTTAGTCCGTTTTTGAACCTTTTGTGCTGAATCACCTGAGGCGAGCACGAAAAAAGCGACCTTAAAAAAATGATATTGGTACTAAAAACTTTTGCCTCCTCTTGAACATCTTAATGTTTTGATTATAGCTATCAAGCAAACACAAAGACTTAAGGTTTGGATAAAGAAAAACAAATGTCGGCCATATAAATGAAACGGTAATGAGCCGGCAGTCTCTATTGAGAAACAAACCCTATTTATACTCGATCAATATTTAGGTAATTGTACAAATTTCGAATTGAAAAGTGGCTTTGAAAACCCGATTCAATGACGGTTGGTCATTCGTCATAAGTGTTACTGAGAAAGCTATTATTAATATAAGGAAAATTTAGACACGGATAAAAATGATTTTTTAAGTCGTTAAGAGTTTTGTCGGTGATTATAAATTGTGCCGACTTATGTTTAAAGGTGGGATTGCATTGATGTATGTTTGAAGTTTGACACTCGCAGATTGCCTGAAGGAATATGCCTAATTTCGTCAACACTGAATGTGATCTCTGTTGATAGCAATGGCGAGTTTTCTTTGTCTTTTGAGTTAGTCATGTGATTGTGTTTCGGATTTTATGCAAAAACAAAGATTGCTATTTCGATTGCTCCGGAAGACTGAAACTTTCTGTCATACATAAACAATTTAAACAATATCTAACTTAGAACAAAGTAAACTTGCCAGATTGAAAACGAAGTGGACACTAGAATTAGCTCTAGACCTTCAAACACGCATGCGTATTTCCAGCTATTTTGTCGTCGTCTTCTTCTACTTTTTATTTTTATTTTATTTATTTATCTTTTTTGCTCTTTCAAGTCTTCTTACTAAGTCTTATGTCTCCTCAAACTATATCAAGAGTTATCTATATATATACAAATGGCTTCTCTGTCTAGTACTGCATATGTTTCTAGCTCTTTTTGTCTTAAAACTAACTAAATCTTACTGACCTTCAAATTACAACAATACTTTAACCAAGTGAATCTTTTAGTCTACTTGAGCTTTTCCAAGGGGCTCTCCAAATATTAAGGTATATTTACGACATCAAACAGATATAAGACACTACAAAGGTATCAGAAATAGAACCTATTGACTGAACTAGGGACCATATAGGTTTAAGTCACCAATTCGTTCAATTCAATTCAATTCGTTCTTTTTACATTTTTCATACAACGTAAATCAAAAACTTATTAAATTGCAAGGAACTGTGTTTCTGTGTTGATATATTATTTTTCCCCGACTATGATTTGTTTGGAAACTGGACGACATCGTAAATCAGACGAAATGCTTAAAAGTGCTGGGCCTATAATTGATTTAGATATTTGAATTTAGAATTTCATTCGACTGAGATATAACGCATGTAGCAAACTAGGAATATCAATATAAGTTAGTATATAAAATAAAATCATATTTTAAGTTTCTTTACATGAAATAATTACTTGAAGCAAAAGATGCAATATCGAATGAATATTTATTCCGTGTGAGTGTGAGTTTGTTACTTAAGCCCAAGGAATGCCCAAAAACCATTTTAATTTGTTAAGCATCAGCAGAAAAGTGCTCACATTTTTGTAAAATCCAAACAAAACGACTGTAACATTTAGCAGAATCAATTTGTGGTGATTGTAAAAATTAGTTCGATGTTAAACTTCATGTTGGTGATTTTAATGTAGTAAAATTACCAAAATTCAGTACTACCCGAATCGTTTGTGTTCTTGAAACAATTTCTTAAAATATTGTAATTTTTAAGTAAAATATAGTTTCGATTAATAAAATCACTTATATTCTGCCAAAGCGATCGTTTCCTACGCAAACTCTGTATTATTACTAGACTTACTAGTTCATAAAGATATGATTAAATTAATTCCATTGTTTTTCCTAATCGTCGCTTTAAATTACGTCACTGCCTTGTCCAGAATCGAAATTTACAGAACTAATATTTCTACATTGGTTAATGGTCTTCACAAATCCTACATACAACGCGGAATTGCAGAATTAGTCTCTACATAAACTTGATGTTTTCAACTTTACCAATATTTTCTTTACAAAGATTTTTTTCATCCAGTAATTCTGTTTAATCATTAAACTAAAACTTATTTAAAACTTTCTCTTAGTATATTGCAGTTTCCTTGAATTCTCTAATTTTGTTTTGATGTTCAGTTTGGAGTCCTCTTTTTGTTTCAGTGCTTAGCATATCAATAGAATAAGCAAAAATTTTCCTATCATTTTTCTTGGAATGCAACTAGCACTATATTTTAAAAAAGGCAATTATTTTTAGACGAAAAAAATCGACATAAAAGTGCTTGTTATACTCACTTTAAATCAAACGGAAGTTAAACAGAAAGCTGAAATTCGGAATTTGAATAAAAGCTGCCAATCTTTGATTAATTTTTATTTATTCATTGTAACTCTAACAAAACTTCTTGTTTCATTTTTATTTTTAAAATATATACACTGTTTGTTTTCCTTGAATTTTCACTTTTATTTTCACTCTTGCATCAATCCTTAGTTTTAAAATTTTTGAATTCATTATGTATCATTGCTTTGCAACTGAGTAAAGTGGTTCCTGGCGTATATCTCCTATGACGTCAAGGGTCAACTCCTATCTTTTTGTGATTGTTAATCATTTTCCTGTTTTTATTTATTAAGTGAGGCAACGCTTGTTTTTTAATCCAAATCATTGTTTTAAACATTTATAGTACGTTGAAAAACTATTATTGTCTTTAGGCTAAGAAGTCTTTTGATTATTTTATGTATAACTTTATTTTCCTAATCAAAATATATTTTTTAAAAACTAACAACCTTGAATTATAAATATGGACGTAATGAAATTTTAGCTATTTGAGGCTGGAACCCTTACTGACTAACTCATACTGAAAACAGAACACTTAGGTTACCTAAACATCAAACTTTCTAACAGATAGCAAAAGGATAATGTAAATACAAATAAAACACAATAGCATGCTATATATTTTTTTTACATCTATTTACATTGCAAATTTTTTTTACATCTATTTACATTGCAAATTTAAAACCTAGCTTAAACAAACAGTTAAAATCTTTTGAACTATACGTTTATTCCCAAGAGGAGTTACTTAAATAGCTTTTATCGAAATATGTATTTAATTTTAAACCTGATGATGGTCAAGTCGACCGAAAACGTTCGTCCATTTTAAACTTTTTAACATTTATATATAGCCAATTTTTATAAAAACTTTTTTCACATGGAGAATTCTATTTTAAACATGCTATATTTGTGAGCCATATTTTGTATAACTTACCCAAATACCCGACTATTGGTCGAGAGGACGAGATTGACTACGACTGACAAAGTTTTCATTCGAACAAATGGAAATAAGATTACTCATATTGTTAATAGTGATAGTGAAGATGAAGTTGATGGTAATAATGATGATGATGATGGTGATAATGATGATGATGATGGTAGTCATGATGGTGAATGGTGATAATGCTGCTGATGATGATGGTGATATGATGATGATGCTGATGCTGATGATGATGATGATGATGATGATGGTGATGATGTTGATGATGATGTTGATGATGATGATGATGATGATCATGGTGATCATGGTGATGGTAATGGTGATAATGATGTGATATAAATGCTGTAAATCACGAAACATTAATGCTGTTGATTACGTTATTATTGTTGCTGATGATAATAAAGCTGATGTTACAACGCCATTGCGAAACGAGTTGCACGAGCCATTGCAGCGTGTAACACCCCGTGCAATGGCTAAAATCGTTGCGAGACAAGTTGCAGACATCATTGCCGAAAGTAAAATCCTGTTCTACTTTTCGTAATGATTTTAGTTACAAAATTCAAGTTGCAGGAGCCATTGCGCCGTGTAACACTCCCTTTGCAAAGTGCGAGCCAAGTTGCACAAAAAATTGCCTCGTGTAACATCAGCTTAACGAACAAGGTGATTATGAACAACAGCAACAACATCAGCATCAGAATAGTTCAGTTACGATAAAATCGAAATCGACGCAAATCTCATCACCAACATTAAAAATCAACAATGTCGTTAATGTAGCTTAGAAACTAACATCATCATGATTGACAGCAGTATCGTAATGAGCAATGGAGCTGAATATTGTTGGAATTGATATATACGTTATTATTATACATTGTGACAGAACTCTATGTGGGACGCAACATCCCTTCTAGTAAGACTTTTGTCCTTTTTGATTCGAAAACTGCAAATTACTCTGATCATGAACAAAAAAAACATGTAAAAAAAATCATACCTTTTTGACACTTCCATGAGATGGAAGGCGTTATTCGATGTAAGCCTTTGAGAATTTTTAAGTCTACGACTGACAACGATAATAAACTGAATAAATCGCTTTGTAAATCCTTAATGCGAGCTTTCTGGTTTTAACACCCAAAAAAGTTTATGGCTTTTCTCCAATTTGTTTTGTAGGGATAAACTCGATAAGCCTTTTAAATCATATATCAGATTATGATAATATATTCCGCAGTCCCATCTAAACCGTAAACGTGCACAAAATCAAACAAATCTTAGTAAACTTCAAACTTGACAAAACTAATGACAATTTAGAGCCCTGTTTTGTTTTTAAAAACAAGATGAAATACCGTATCGGGGAACTGTTATCTCAAGTTTTGACGGGTTGTTATTGCGACAGGAAGCTGTCCCTTGGACAGCAAACACCGCTTATTATCTGATATTTTGTTTATCACTAAAATATAACTGCAGTTTTTCAATAAATCGATACATTGTTGCATGATTCTTCTTACTTCGAAAACACCTGACACAATCTATTGACAGCTATAGACCAGAAACAGTCAGTTTTCTTATATTATACAAAGATCTCCCTTGTTATGTTTTGTTTATTTGCTTCATGTTCAACAAAATTAAGTGCTTTGATAGCAACTATGCCTCTCATTTACTCAAATGAAGACCATTTGACTAAAAGTAAAAAGATGAATATTAATTTTTTTTAAAAAAAAAAGGAAATTTGGCGTTTGATAAATGATTCTTTGACTATGGGCTTGTTTACTACTTTGCGGCAAGTTGAAAAGTCCAACCATAGAGAAGTGAAGAGAAGATTCGATCATTGACTGTTGAAAGACACAAATTGACAAAGGCTGCCGCAAAAGATTTGCCAGACGAACCAACAACTAACTTGGCAAGAAAAGCAGGCAGTTAGGAAGATAACACAAAATACCATTTTAAAAATACAATAAACGGAAGGCGGAAATATTAGCTGCATTTTAACCGCGGACTGTTTAACTATCTGATAATGTGTTCCTTAAATACAAACTACTTGAAGTCGAAGGCCAAGGGCAGGAAGCTCTTATGTCTCAAGTACGAAAAATGTGACTGGGAAAATTGGGAACGGTTGCATAATGCTATAAACTTCTTATTAATAGTTCTTATGATATTCTAAATTTTCACGTATAGAAACTTGAACAATAGCTTTTGGATAAAGAATTTATGTTTTAACAATTTTACACTCAATTCTCAGGGTCGAAATAGTAAATATAAAATTTAACGAACAGTTTGTTATTTTTCGAAAGTTGCAACAAAACGATACTGATACGTGACACGCGGTATAAGCTGTTACGTAATCAAAAAGACAAAACAAAAAAAAACCTCAAAAGGAGAATAATTTTATGGCATAGTTTTGAAATAGCAAACGTATTACTAAGTATCGCTTAGAGGCGATTTTCAAGACAGTCTGGCTGCAGCTGCCGTCTCAAGGGTTTAAACTTAAAGTGGAAGCACTTTTCTGACATATTTGGTATTAGCAATTCTTTTGATAGAAGCCATCGGACCTCACAAGTAAACAACATTATTTTCAATGCTTTGAAAAGGGAGAGCAAAGCTGGATAAGTAATAACTGGAGGAAATCAAAATGTAAATTCGGAAGTCAGCGTAAAACAAAAATGTGCACAAAAGTTTTGATAAGTATAGTTATTAATCAGATATCATAAAGACCCAAAGGCTTTTGAATCAAGGGCACATTTATTGCTTGTTTTAGGTATTTTGCATAAATAATAGTAATAATAGTGTAATAATTGTACTTTTATGGCGTCGTGAGCAGCGGAGTTGGTCATCAATAAATCTCATCGGCTAAACAGAATAAAAAACAAATTAGGGCCAAGCACAAATGAATGGTTGATGAGGTAAGATAACAAATCAATGTAATTCATCAGATCTGAGGTGTTTATCATGAATTATGAAACCCTTCTTCCAGATAACCTCTTTGAGATCTTTAGTTTTCCAATTTGGCTCTCTTCTAATTATTTTGTGTGTATGTGTGAAAGTTGTGTTTCATTCTCAAGGCTGCAGAAGCTACTGATTCTTTACGAGCCTAGTGGCTCATGGAGCCAGTTTTTATTCTCCGGTTTCTGCGGTGTTGAGTGAATGAGAGTCTTTGACTCCTCCTGGATGGGACACTAATCCATCGCAGGTTAGCTCCCAGCAGACACTGGTACTCATTCACCTACCCCGGAAGGATGGAAAGTTGGGTTGGCTTAGGCAGAAAAGAAGGTCACACAAATTTTCGAATCTCGACAAAGCCGGGGATCGAACTGGGGACCTTGTGGTCGGAAGGCAAAGATCTTACCAACTGCGCCAACCATGCCCGCCCATTTGCGAACTTTACTGACTAAAGAAATATGAGTGTAAAAAAAATTAAAAAATTAAAATCACAAATAAGCACATAAAAAAGTTCGATAAAAAAAGCTCAAAAATCCAAAAAAGATTGTTTGAAAAATGCAAATTAGATTTATTGTAGTCCAGTTATATATCTTCTTGCCTTTATTCGCACCTATTCAAGTATGGTACTTCAGTATGATGGGTTCATTTGTAACTTAATTCAAGTTTTTTTTTATTGCAAGCTGCCATGAATATCATGTTTTCTAATAGCGAATACCAGCAACAGATAAACAATGGTAGAAGAGAATTATAGCTGTAATTGAAAAAAGGTGGCAAACAATATATAAACGAAAACAAAATATTAAATAAGACGTGGACCTGGTAAACTGATCAAACAGCCATCAGTTTACATTCCATCTAAACCATTTATCCTAAGAACAGGTTATAAAATAATTAAGTGTACTTTCTTCAACTTCAAGACTGTATACACAACGTCCATCCTTGCCTAAACATTTGTCGTGAATTTTTAACTCAGGTTGAGCAGCGTCAAATTTAAAGCTCGACTACAATGGATATTTTCTTAGAAGTTTGCTAACTAATGAAACACAAGGTCAATTTTGTAAAAGCTAATTCCCGTTCCGTTAGCTAGTTAGCTAATTCCCGTCTCGTTAGACTAGTTGGTAAGGTGCCAGTCTTTCGTGCAGGAGGCTCGGGTTCGATTCCCTGCCGGACTAACATTCAGGGTCTTAAAATAATTGAGGAGAAGGTGCTGCCTTTGCTCTAACATCTGCAAATGGTTAGACTTTCGCGTCCTCTCGGATAAGGACGTTAAACCGTAGGCCCTCAGAGACATATATGTGTTTATGTGTTTTTGCCTGTCATGTGAAAAGTCTCCGTCCTCCTTAGAGTGGTAAAGATGGTGTCCCAAATTAATAGGCCTTTGGCCTGCTAATTAAGATTTGACACCTAAATAAAGCCTTCTTCTTCTTCTTCTTCTTCATCTTCTTCTTCTTATTATTATATTATTAATATATTATTATCATTATCCAACATTCTTAGATTAAATAAAAAAAATATGGGTTAATTACCTTTTCCCCTTTTACAGTGACAACCTCTTTGCCAGTTTCTATGTAGGTAACACTACCGGGAAACCCTCTTACTCCTATCGGTCCCCTATTTCCTTTTTCTCCCTTTTGTCCCTGAAATCCAGATGAGCCTGAAAAGGAAAAATTAGCAACGCAATATCATATTTAGAAATAATAGCTAGAAAACAAAGGATAAATGAGAGCACTCCTTTTGCAGCATTATCTCTTTTAAACATTATTGTAAGAAAAGAATAAAATCAAGAGAAATAATCCTGTCACCAATGTACCAAGAATAAAATTTATAAAAGTGTTGTAAGTTTTACTTTTATTAAAATTAAAATGGAAAAAGGAAAATAATATATTGTAATTTACGGATCTTCATCTCCCTATTTGCCCCTTGTCTATCGGAACATTTCCAGTAGCTGTAGTGAAAGGCCACTAGCACTGTAAATAGTGATGGCAGACTTGACTTGCCCAAACTAAGTTATTTAAGACAATATAATATAAATTAAAGATTTTTAAAACTAAGTTCCTAAGAACAAAAAAAATGGGAACTGCTAACAGCACTGTAGCTAGGAAGGTCGCGTTGAGATAAAGCATTTGAAATTTTAGATGTTTATTGACTTAAAGATACTTTTGTAAGATTAATTTAAAGGTGCCAAGTCACGCTATTTTAGCATCTTTTTAAAATCCCAAATATGTCTTGCCTTGAACTAAAATCCAAAAAGAATGGTCCAGGTTTGTTATTTGACACTATTTTGTGAAATTTATTCTGTTTCCTGTCATTTGTTGCTGCCGATGACAAGGATGGAACTAGATAAAAACTTGAAAAATTTGGGATAAACGTTTTAAAGTTTTGGTGCTCTCTCAACATAAAATACCAAAAAATTTATTATAGGTCGCGCTTTTTTAAAACATTTCATTGGATATTCACCTCACAGTTTACCAGAACATTTTTTGATAAGTAACGGTTTTAGCAAAAAATTGATCCAGAATTAAACAACAGAATGGTCGTGAAATAGCCCCTTTAACATTGTTTAAATCATTGTGAAAATAACGCTATTTCTATTTTGGGTTAACAGTGTGTAAACTGCAAAGGAGTCGTATATTTATAAGAAGGAAAACCTCGTAGAAAGTTGCTAGACTTCAACATATTGAAGAGATTAGAAAAAGAATAATATCCTAGTTTGTACAAGCCTCAACTGAAAATTTCAAAAGAAATGCATACCTCTAGGTCCAGGGTCACCCACGTCACCTTTCAATCCCTTTTCACCTCTTTCCCCCTTTTGTCCTGGATTTCCTGTTTCCCCTTTTTGTCCTTGATTACCCTTCTCACCCTGGATCCCCTTGGGACCTTGTAATCCACGTGGTCCCGGTGGTCCAATAGCGGTCGATGTATTGTGACACAAGGGACAAGTTACCTGTAAAAGGCCATAGAAGTGAGAAACGTTTTCTATGCCTGGCTATATCTCAAGGTGCCTCTTTGAACGCAACAAGCGAACAAGAGGCATAACTTGTGACGTCATTATGATTGCGATCCCTTAGATGCAAATCATAAATTTTATTGCAACTCAGGAAGCCACGCATAATAAGAGGGTCCTGAAGGGGTAAAATGGGAATTGGGATTGGCAGGTTTTGCCCTGGGAAAACAATGTTAAAAATCAAAAATGGGCATGGGATTTGAGAATTGCGAAGTGGGATTTGGAAAAAAATGAACAGGGAAATGGGATTGGTACCCCCCCTTCAGAACCCTCTTATAAATCACCAGTTGTTTAAGGATTTGTGAACACAAAGTTCCTGCGATTAAAACCCTTTGTAAGAACTAAATAAACAATCCCGAAATTGAACAAATGGATGACTGGAATTTCATTACTAGAAAGTAGTGAAACTCAAGTTAAAAAAGAATGAGCAGAGTGTGTAAAGCAGAATTTGAGGTAAGGAAAAAGTTAGACTGGAATAGTTTGAGCACGTACCATAACGAGAGACTATCACACCCATCAGAATAGTAAAAATGAACGTATGTTGCTACAAGAGCTTTTGTTCAAGGAGACACCATGAAACTGGATGTAGAGAGAGAAAACACACGAATAATTTGATACGAAAAGATAAGAAAAGAAACCTCGAGCAGCTGACCAAACTATATGGTGGAAAAGAAGCTGAAGATAATTACTTCCGACTTTTACGCCTATCAAGTTAAGCCTGGTCCAGTCTTTGACCAACCCACAATGATAAAAAAGAAAGAAATTATGCGCTAAAGATCTGTACTGGAAAAGGAACTTACACTTGGCTGTAAGGTACGCCTCATTGTTATCCGGGATTTTGTTGTTGCTGTTGTGGACTCAGTAATACCTTCTTGATAAAAAAATTTTACTAGTTTGCAAAATTACAAGATTCAAGTTTCATTTTAACTAAAAGACTACAAAAATGTTATAAATTAAATTTTGTATTTTAACAACTCGCTATAAAAACAACTAAAATTTACAGAATCGTTATATAAAAGAAAACATAGAACATATACATGCGTACAAATCAATTAATACAAATTAATGCTGTCAAATTATATTAACAATATATAACATTTCTAAAATCAATTCATGACAAAGCCATACAGCTAATAAAGGTCTAGCATTTTTTTAAAGTATTTGAAAGTGTTTCCGGCAAAACAGAAAATTATAAAAGTATTTTCCAAAATTTTGTTTCAAAATTATACATTATAAGATAATGTCACAATAAGTAATAAATAAAACAAATTACCAAGAATTTATAGAAAGAATTGAAATTTAAAACTAATGTTATTGTTACCATTAAAACCAACTAACTAACACAATACAAATATTTTTGGAAACTGCAAAAGTCGAGCTTTGTATCCGCTAATTTTGGTTCCCAAAGCTCGATCTCCTGGAAAAAACGTTAGATGGGGGTCCAAATGACGGACAAACAAGCTATTTATACCCAAGGATGTAACCGATTTTCCGAAGTATAAAATTACAAAATTAAAAAAGAAACCATTTTTATCATTCAAATTAAAATCTATACATTGAACACATACCGCGTGTGGCAGCCATTGTTGTCAACACTTCGGGAGTCATCGGAGACTCTGTGGTTTCCAACTCTCCCGTTGGTAGTTCTGTGGTCTGCTTTTGTCCTTGAACATCAGTTTTGTCTGTAAACTCCTCATCTGTAACTGCTAATTGAGTAGAATGGACCACCTGTTCCGTTGTGGTATGGCTGAAACCTTCTTCAGTGCTAAGAGGTACTTTTGTAGAAACAGTCACACTTTCTGTTGTAGAATCGGTTACAGAAGACTCAGGTGTAACAATTTCCTTTGTACTTCCAACAGCACTTTCACTCGTAGAAGGTGATTTCTCTGTAAAGGCCGTTGTAGGAAAGCTCGTTCCATCAACCTTTGTAGAAGGGATGATCCCTAAACGCAAATAGTTTTTTTCAGGGAGCTTTTGATAAAATTTTTGGATACAAACACTTTGTTTGCATACCTCTACCCAATTTCAGGTTTTACCTTATGAAAACAGTAAAACTAACAAAAAAATCGGTTACAATCGTAAAACAGGTGTGAACAGCTTTACTAAGTATACCAATAAAATAAGTTCTACAAGTTACCTTCCAACACACCAAAAATGGGGCTAAAACCACCGTCACCAAGTACTGAAAAGGCCGCTACTCGAAATTGATAACTTGTGTATCTTTCAAGATCTTTTAGATCTACCGACTTGCAGCTCCCACAAACAATTGCCATACTCCACAATGAGGAATTTACAGGACGATAGTAGACTTTATAACCTTCTATTGGTCCAACTAAAGGATCGAATGCAACTGGTTTCCATAATATTCTAATGCTATCGATTCCAGTACGGATCGCTTGGACATTTTCCGGGGCAGGTGGGACTAAAAGACAAACATTTTTATTACCATTAGCTAGCTTCCAATGAAACAGGTGTTTTGCCTTTCGTTTCTCAGAACATTGTAATGTCACACAGCGTTTCTATTCAAATTAATTATTTTCTATTTTCTTATAGTTTAAAAGTCTAAATTAAATTTCAGTGCATCATACCGAGGAACAGAGTGAAATTAAGCATATAACCAGAAACTTTCACATTTTCTTGATGAATCTTTAAATGCTGACTTCTATTCTTCAATTTTAAAGAAGAACTGCACTTCCGCAATCCCTAAGCGGTTATTTTATCAACTGTTGATAATAAAAAAGAACTAAAAGTTGCTTATAGCGAATTCCTAACTGACCAAGTTGTTGTATGCGAGTTTTAAAATAAAATGTTCGTACTAACAAAAAACAATCTTTCTAACGCCTTAGTAAAACTGAACAATAATTTCACCTCAGAAGTTTTGTTTGCTTACAAAAAAGCCACTAGCTACACTCTGACAGGGGAATAATAAATTCTCCTAACAATACGATCATTCGAATTAGATTCATAAATTTGAAACAGATAAGTTCGAAGTCTTTATACAAAAAATGTAACCTAAACTTAATTTGGCATAAGAAAGATTCCAAATTAAAGAAAAACTTGTTTTGTTATCGTAGCTTCAGTTGTTTTAAATTGAACACATACCTTGTGTTGCAGCCTTTGTTGACAACATTTCGGAAGACGTTGTTCTTTCCGTAGATCTTCCCACGTCCTTGGTTGTGTTAATCAAAATTTCAGACGTGGTTCCAGTTCTTTCACCGGCAGTAGTGACAGGTTCTTTGGTCGTCTCAATCAAACTTTCAGAAGTGGTTCCAGTTACTTCACCAGCAGTAGTGGCAGCTTCCTTGGTTGTCCTACTCAAATTTGCAGACGTGGTTCCAACTATTTCACCAGCAGAAGTTAGAGGTTCTTTGGTTGTCTCTATTAAACTTTCAGAAGTGGTTCCAGTTTCTTCACCAGTACTAGTAACAGGTTCTGTTGTTGTTTCAATCAAAATTTCAGATGTGGTTCCAGTTACTTCATCCGCGGTAGTGACAGCTTCCTTGGTTGTCCTACTCAAATTTGTAGACATGGTTCCAGTTATTTCACCAGCAGTAGTGACAGGTTCTGAGGTTGTCTTATTCAAAATTTCAGACGTGGTTCCAGTTCTTTCACCGGCAGTGGTGACAAGTTCTTTGGTCGTCTCAATCAAACTTTCAGAAGTGCTTCCAGTTTCTTCACCAAAAGTAGTGACAGCTTTTGCTATTGTCTTAATCAAACTTTCGAAGGTCGTTGCAGTTTTTTCACCAGCAGTAGTGAAAGGTTCTTTGGTTGTGTTAATCAAACTTTCAGAGGTCGTTCCAGTTACTTCAACAGCAGTAGTGACAGGTTCTTTGGTTGTCTTAACGAAACTTTCAGAGGTGGTTCCAGTTACTTCACCAGCAGTAGTAACAAAATCTTTGGTAGTATTAATCAAAATTTCAGACGTGGTTCCAGTTCTTTCACCTGCAGTAGTGACAGATTCTTTAGTCGTCTCAATCAAACTTTCAGAAGTGGTTCCAGTTTCTTCACTAGCAGTAAGAGCAGGTTCTGTTGATATTTCAATCAAAATTTTAGACTTGGGTACAGTTACTTCACCAGCACTAATAACGGCTTCTTTGGTTGTCGTACTCAAATTTGCAGACGTGGTTCCAGTTACTTCACCAGCAGTAGTAACAGGTTTAGTTGTTGTTTCTATCAAACTTTCAGACGTTGTTCCAGTTAGTTCGCCCGCAGTAGTGACAGGTTCTTTGGTTGTCTTAATCAAACTTTCAGAGGTAGTTCCAGTTACTTCACCAACAGTAGTAACAGGTTCTGTTGTTGTTTCAATCAAAATTTCAGATGTGGTTCCAGTTCCTTCATCCGCAGTAGTGACAGCTTCCTTG
>JAOBBB020386457.1:0-17965 GCA_025331005.2 Zoanthus gigantus
CTCAATCCCCATGTACCTCAATCCCCATGTACCTCAATCCCCATGTACCTCAATCCCCATGTACCTCAATCCCCATGTACCTCAATCCCCATGAAGGAAGCAATGAGAAGAACTGAACAATGGCTAGAGAAAGACACATCCTTGAGTGGCTAACAAGCATTTCCATTAAAAACATCTTATTGAAGTTCACACTGAACAACAGTTTTTTATAGTAAATGGCAAATATTAATGGCAGGTGTTTAGATGTGCAATGGGGTCACCAGTAAGTGCTGTAATAGCAAACTTAGTTACGGAAGACGAGGAAGAAAAGGTAATCAAAACAGCACCAACTGCCCCACTGTGGTGGTATCAGTATGCAGAAGAAAGCTACGCCTGCATCAGGCGGGACAAAACAGAAGAGTTCCATGCACACTTAAACTCCATCAGCCCACACATTCAGTTTAGCTTGGTCACAGAAGAGTAAAATTCATACCGCTCTTGGATACACAGATAAATAGAAAAAATGGTCACATTGCTGTAGACATATACCAGAAGCCAATCCATACAGACCGATATTTCCATTCCCATCACCAACTGCAGCATAAGAGGTCAGTTGTCAACACATTATTGGATCATGCAGACAAAATTAAGAAATTAAGTACTGAGTTGATGACATTCCTGTAGTCTTTTCTGGAACACCAATGTACTAGTTTATAGTCTGTGATATTTAGAAGTTAGACTTTCAAATCTTTCTTAAAAAGAATGTTATTTTTCTTAAGTTTGATTGGAAGACAGTTCCAGATAGCAGTGCCAGTGATTACATTGATTATATAATTATGCTTTAGATGATGATAAGAAAGATGACTATAGTGAAGATGTCTAGGCTGGTTACAATACTTAAAGTGCTCAAGATTGACTGTTATTATTAATGACAAAAATGATCATAGTAAAAAAAAGATAACTGTAATATGATTAAAATGATTATTGTTGGTAATAACTTGATAATAATCACGACACTTTTTACTGCAAACATGTTTTAGCAGTACACACTGCCATTGTCAGTGCAAGTGTTTTTTTATAGTATAATTATCAGCTTCTTTTGTTTTCTGTGTGCTAATTTTTTGAGTATGATTTGGAGATCGCGAATGTACAGGCTCAAGACTAAGATGAACAGAATGTTGGACAGTGACCAAGGCAGACGAGAGGAGGCTTAGGGTGTTTCATCAAAAGTGTCTCCAAAGGATTCTCTGCATCTTTTATCCAAATTTAGTGAGAAATGAGGTGATTCTGCAGAGGACTGGAGACAAGGATATAATGGACAAAGTGAGAAAAAGGAAGTGGTGCTGGATTGGTCATGTGGTGAGGAGAGGAGACAATCATCTTGCCAAGGAAGTGATAAACTTTAAGATGGAGGGAAGGAGGAGAGTTGGAAGACCTAGAGAGACTTGGGTGAGAATTGCCATGAAGGAATTTGAAGGTGCAATTGGGTTCAACTTTGAGAAGTGACGGACCATGCCCAGGACAGATGCAAATGGAGACTACACATGGATGCCATGTGGGCCTGGATGGCCCATCATGATTAAATGAAAAAAATGCTTATTTTTTCAACCATGCATATTTACTTACTTATGAATCTATAAACAGTTGTACTGATGATGGCAGTGAGTACTGCAGAAACATATATGCAATAAAAAGAGTCAAGATTTTACCAATTTTTTTCTATCTAGATTATTGTTGGAAGAGATTACTGTATGATGATGAAAATCATCCCCATCAAAAGTATTATCAAAGCTATATGTTTAAGGAAAAAAACTAGATAATTTTGAATCATGCATACAATATTGCTTCTATTTGAGCTAGAACAACACTGGATCTACAACTGTCTCACCTCAGGTGCAATGTAATCTGGAGTACCACAAAATGTGTTTGTCGACATACCAGGCTTCATGTGTTCCTTGCACATCCCAAAGTCCGCTAGCTTGATGTGACCATCAGAATCAAGTAATACATTATCTAGTTTTAAATCTCTGCAACAGACAAGAGGTCACAAAATGTTATTTCTGCATTAGGGCCTCCAATTCTATAAAGCATAAAATGATATATTCTCTTTAGTCATAAGTTGCTCAGCACATCTATTAATTTTTATAAACTCTTTTTATAAACAACTTTTTTCTTTATACAGTGTTTTGACTTTGTCATGATATTTGAATAATATACAATAATAATAATACAATACAACACAACTTTCTTTAATTTCATATTTGATTTTAAGTTACACATGAGTGACTACAGATAGATTCATTTTTAACGTATATCGAAAAAAGAAGAAAAAATAAATAAATAATTTTTATAGTGGAGTATTTGGAAATGTCTAGTGTCTAACTAGGTAACCACAGGTTTTCTAGTTAGACACTAGTCATGTTATGTTAAGGTTTATTTTGTAGATTTATAATTGATAAATAATATTCTAATAGGTGCTTTTGGAGGGGTCAACGGATGTTATTTATTGTGAGTGAAACTGTTTTGCGAGTAGATATTTTTTGACTTTCTTTGAAAAGCTGTAGCTGCTTGCATTTCTTAGCTCAATCAGTAGATGTTGCCATTTTTCAATTACCATTGCTTTGGTAGTCTGCTTATTACCAATGTTACTTCTGTGTGGTTTGTAAACGTTTGGATTTAAAAACTTGTGTATCTTGTATTGTACTTGTGTACGCCACTAGCATATCTGAAGTGTTGTTCAAAGATACTAGGAAGATGCCTTTTGTGCCTATTATGGGAAAATTTAAGAACGTGTAAATTGTAGATATTCTCAACATTGAGTGATTCTAGTAACCGAAGTAATGGACCAGCACTTCTGTGTTTTCTTTAAATAATGTTGCAAAGAACATTAGTCAGACAATATGGTTTGTTTGGTTTGGATTCTTTTTAAATGAGAAGTGTAAGCACTACCCCAGAAAATGATAGCATATGAGATATAGGATAGATTAAAGAATAATAGAGCTGTTTTAGTTGTATTAAGAGAAGGTTGCTATGCAATTTTAAGAGGATTCCTGCATTTCTTGACATCCTCGAGCAGATATGTGATATCTGATATTTCCATAATGTATTGTTGAGAAATACACCTAGGAACTTAATGTGATCTTTTTTTCCTAATAGATAACTAGAACCATCTTTGTTTGTTAACTTAAGATTTAAAGGATTAGGAAGCTTCTTTTTTGCAGATTTTATAACCATGTTAATTTGTTTCCTTGAAATTAATAGATAGTTTGTTAATGTAGCACCATTCTTTTAGTTTTAATAGTTCCTGATTATTTCCAATTCAAATGCTTTAGCAGAGGAGGCAAATATATTCGTATCATCTGCAAATATTCTGAACAAGGCTTGTCAGAACAGTTTGTAATGTCATTTATATATATAAGGAAAATTAATGGGCCAAGTGAGCTGCCTTGTGGGACTCCACAAGTCATCGTTTGGTATGAGGAAGCAGTACTGTCTATAGAGACATACTGGTGAAAGTTTGTTAGATAATTAGAAAACCATTTCAGAGGCAATCCCCTAATCCATACTTTTCCATTCTTGTGAGTAAAATGTCATGGTTCACAGACTGTATTAAATGCCTTTGCCAAATCTAAAAATACTCCGCAAGTATACAATTAAGTTGTTGTCAGTTAATTACACTATGTAAACAGTCTGTAATTTCAGGTATTGCTTGTTCTGTTGATTTGCCTTTCCTAAACCCAAATAGAAAATTGGTTAAGTATGTCATATTTTTCAATGTAATTAATTAGTTGCTTGTAGACTAGTTTTTCCAACCCTTAGTGTGAATGCACTCAGGGTTGAAATTGGATAGAAATTTGCAGGATCTGCAATATCACCGCCTATATCTACAGGAGTTATTTTAGAAATCTTTAATAGGATATCTGGTACAACACCTTGTACTATGAGCTGACTATAGACCTTTGTAAAAGCTTTATTAACCCTTTCAATCCCAGTCAGTTATACCAACACTCAACTTCTCCTTACATAATAAGTACAAAATAAGATATTTTGTAATGAGAAATCGAGAATTAATCAAATAAAGGAAACTACTGAAGATTAAACATAAGATTCTCTCAAACTTGTTCAATGAAAAGTATGGGCACAAGTTAGGAGAATTTAACAATACAACTTGGGACTGAAAGGGTTAATATAATTAGATGCTAATTTTATACATTTGATAGGGACGCCAATTGTTGAGTTCGTACTTTTTAAATCTATCATCAAGTCATAGACTTCATATTCCTGAATAGATCTGAATATATAGCTACACCTTTAACGGTAAACTTATTTCTGATAATATTATAAAATTAATATGTTATTTCAATATTAATGATAAAAAGTAACTGAGATAAAACACAATGTTTTGTTACTCTCTCGGCAACATTGTCAGGTCAACTGAGAAATGTCAAAAATATATGATAATATATATTAGAAACTAGTCGAGTGTGAAATTACAATTAGATGATCTAAGACAAAATGAAACAATAAAAGTCAAGGTTGGAAACACAAAAATTAAATGATATTAAAAAAAACAAGAGTTCATCAAATTATTATAATTCTTAATTGTTACTCAGCTGACAAATATCTGGAAATCTTACCTATAAATAACTCCTGCTCTATGTAAGTACTGTAATGCTAACACAACTTCTGCAGCATAAAACCTGTTTGTATTAAGAAATATTATCATCAATGAAATTATCAAACAATTTTCCAAATGGAAAACCAATCAGAATCATACTTACCTAGACCTGTCTTCATCAAATTTTCTTGCTTTTTGAATTTGAAACATTAAATCACCTCCATTCACATATTCCATTACAAAAAACAATCGATCCTGAAAACAAGACCTTAAATCAATTGGGATTTTTAAATTTAAATTTTAGGGAATTTCAGGGAAGAAATGGCTTGAAAATAAGACATTTTAGGACAAAATTATAAGAATATAAACACAGACTGATGTTGGATATACACTAAGTGATCCAAAAAAGTATTCACTTGCCATTAGAGACCAAATCATGATCAAAATGGCCCCTTGTGGATGATGCAGTGGGAATAATACTTAACCTACCTTTTGTAGAATTACCTACTAGGTAAAAAGAATTTGCCCAAATCAACTGAAGATGTGCAGCATTGCAACTAGGTCTATATCTGAAGCTGTAGCATGCTGAAGTGTCAAAAATTGCAAGATACCTTTTTTGTAAGCAAAAATAAATCAGAACTTGAAGGTAGGTTGATAAGGAAGGAATTTTTATAAAAATGAAGGGTTGAAGAATCACTGAAATAAACTGCAACAGCTTTTCAAATACTGCATAATTTTATTTTAAATTGTTAAGACGACTCTGCACATTGATCTATAGATTCATCAGAAGGCAAACTCCAGGGAAATTCTTACAAGGAGATGGCTCAGCAAACAATAATAATTTATTTTAATACTGTTGCCAAGGCGACATCAGAAAGTGAGCCACCAAAAAATAGGGGCAGAGTATATTGTATACATTGTAGAACTAAAATGCTGGAGTGTAAGATATCAAATATCTTATTAATTAATAATCATTAACCCTTCGGCTCCTGAAAGGGCCTAAACCGCCCGGAACACAATGTTCTGTTTTTCCTAAAAGGGCCTAAACCGCCCGGCCAGAGACGGTTCCAAATTTTATCCTCTGTCCTCCCCTACGTAGTTCAGAATTTGTTTCTATTGTTTTTTCATATTAAAACAATAAACAGCCAATCAAATTATGCCAACTGCACACATAAATTTACTAAAACAAGGGAGATCATGTCAGTTGAAATTCGACATTACTTGTGGATGTTGAGTGTCATGGCGGTGGCACGTGAGGAAATTAGTTATGGCAAGTTTCTGGCAATTTTCGGAGAAAGCGATGAGGAAACGATGAAACTTTAGATGCAGATGCTAGCGAATTCGATGAAGATATTTTTGTGTGCAATTCGAGCGATTCGGAGGGAGAAACCAGTGAAGACGAAGCCGAAGAAGATGAATGGAATGACGCATGTGATCTGACCTTCGAGACCTTGGCTTTCGATCCTTCTATCTCGGGAATTCAAGTTCCTATTCCGGAAAATCCTTCGGCACTTTTTTTCTTTCAAAGTTTATTTGACATATGTTCTTAAGCTCACTTTTTAAATGTTCTTTATCACATAAGCAGTGAGCTCTTTCTGTGAAACCTTTAACTATCGCTTTCTTTATTTGTGGTGGATGGTTGGATTTTTCTTTGATGTTTATATTTTTTAGTGTTTGTTTGTGTTTTAATTGATGGTGAACTCAAGATGTTTTGTTTTTCTGTTTATATGTTGCTTTAAGTCAGGGACTGAAAGGGTGTCTTCTTCGACTGGTGTTTCAACTGTGAATTTAATTATTCCAGGCTTGATTCTATTGATGTGGTCAAGGATGGTTCCAATTTCATTTTTGTTGCATTTCAATTCTGAATCGTCTATGTACCATGGCCAGTCTCTTAGGGATGGGTGTTCGGGTGTGACCGAGGATGGGTTTTAGTGCTCTAGAAATCATTTCGTACGGTGACTCGATAGTTGATACTACTCCATGGAGGGGGATTTTCTCTTTGTGTATTTTTGGGTATCCAATTAGTCTTGGTGCATGACAGTCTTGCGGCTTTAGGCGCTTTGCTTGTTGTTCTGTTATTTCTCCATTTTTTACCATTTTGCTTATTATGTCTTGCCCTTGTTTGCAAATTTTTTAGGTTACATCTAAGTCTTCCCCGTTTCGGGTTGACAGTCAGGCTTTAAGGTCTTTTAATACTTTCTCCATTTTCTTTTCATAGCTTGTTTTTCCTCCAGTTATCTCTTTTTTGTCCATTGCCACCATTATCTTTCCTTTGTCGGCCAGAAGGTATACTCTTTCTGCGTCTTCTATGGCATTTTTTCCTTCCCTTTCTTTCGCTCATTGTTAAATTGGATTTTGGTCTGTTTTTGATCGATCTTGTTAAAGTTTTCTTTACTTGTTTTCTAATTCTGGTCTTTCTTCTTCATGATTTTCTATTTCCATTAAATTAATGGTTCTGCACATTGCTTTTGTAGTTGTTATGTAATCTTCATAAGGTATTCTTGTGGTTATTTCACTGAAATCTAGGCCTAGGGCTAGGTATTGTTTCACATCTTCGTCTATCCCATCTTTTGTCAGATCTACCACTTCTCTTTTTATTTTTCTTCTTTTGCAGAACTTTCTCCATGTCCTGGTTCCTTTGTTGTTGAGTTTTTTGTTCTTCCTAAATAAGTTTTTGAATTTATCTTTGTGTCTCTCTCTGTATACTGAAAAAACTGCTTCTTTCTTGAATCATTTATGGTAATTGTAAGTTGCAGGTCTTCATGATTTAATGTGTTTTGTAATTCTCTTAGGATATGTTTCACTGATTTCTTGTTTTGGCTTTGTTTGCAGCTTGATGTTTTAATGGCATTTCTTATGCATGTCCATTCGAGATCCATTGTTTTTCCTCTAATTTGTTAACTCTTTGATAACCTTTGGTGTTTTAGCTTAAATGATTTTGGGATGACTTGCCATAAACAATCTGTGCATTGTGTCTGATGTGTTGGTCTATTCTCATTGGATTCTGAGACATTCTTGTCATTGACAATACGTTTGCAGTGTATATTTTATAGGTGAACGATGGTCTACTCTTTATGTATAGCTGATATAGCATCTGGTCTTGTCATTGACAATGTCACTGCAGTGTATATGACAGGTGCTGGTCTACTTTTATTGTCTGGCTGAAAATACATTAGATTCCATTCTTGCCATAGACAATGTCTTTGCAGTGTATTTAATAGGTCTTGGTATACTCTCATCTATTAGCTAAAATATATATAGATTCTGTTTTTGCCCTGGACAATGTCTTATGTGTATTTGATAGGAGTTGGTCTTTTCTCAATGTATAGCCAGTTGATATAAATTTTGTTCTTGTCCAGGACAATGTCTGTGCAGTGAAGCTGGCTGGTGTTGGTCTACTCTAATTGAATGGCTAATATAGATTCTGTTTTTTCCCTTGACGATGTCAGTGTGCAGTGTATTGGACAGGTGTTGGTCTACTCTTATTGTATAGCTGATCTAGATTCCGTTCTTGCCATAGAAATTGTCTCATCACTATCATTATCATCATCATCATCATCATCATCATCATCATCATCATCATCATCATCATCTTCATTTAATGTCCATAGTTTCCTATTCCTAGGGTCGGACATGATATTAGTTGCCCCCACTGTTGTCTATCCTCTTCCATATCTTCCATGATGCCCAACTTCCTCATGTCTTCTTCCACTACCTTACTCTAAATCTTTTTTGGCCTACCTACTGGCCTTCTTCCTTCCACCTCCAGCTCCATAGCACTCCCAAGTATGCTCTTCTCATCCCCACATTTTACATGACCAAACTATCTCAACCTTGTTTTCCTGAATCTATTTTCAAGATTCTCTACCCCACATCTTCTGACCTCTTATTTATTTAGTAGTCTTGTCCTGCCATCTTACTGTTAACATGTATTTCAACATTCTATGATCACAACTAGCTAGCAATCCTTCCAGTCATTCCGTTAGTGCCCAAGTTTCTGCAGCACACAGCAATGCAGGCGTCACAAACATAGTAAATCTTTGCTTTTTTCTTTAGTGGAATGCTATGATTTACTAGCAAACTTACCAATTCCCTCCATTTACTCCAAGCACAGGATATCCTATCCCTTAATGCTGATACTACCTCTCCTCTGTTATCACTAGGTCATCGGCATACAACAAGTCCATAATACTTCCTCTTTTGCTACTCTGGAACCATAATTAGCAGGGGACTCTTGATGTAGTCCCACTCATATCCCAAATTCATCTGAAGTACCTGTTAGAGTCCTGATCCTTGACCTTGCATTGCTATATAGATGTATAAGGCCATAACAAGTGCTCTGAGATGCTCAGGCATTTTTTGACATCTCAAAGCCTATCTAATTGCTTCCCAAGGCACACAATCAAAAGCCTTTTCTATCTAAATCAACAAAGACAAGGAAAAGTTTTTTCTTCTTTACCCCAAACTTTTCCTGTAACTGTCGCAATGCAAAAATTGCATCTACAGTTAACTTACCCTGCTGGAATCCAAACTGTTTCTCATCAATCTTCACAATATTTCTTAGCCTCTTCTCTAGGGTTTTCTCAGATATACAATTTCATATCCTGCTCGAGAAGTCTCACTCCTCTATGTTTGCCTACCATTGGGCCATCTTGCTTACCTTTATATACCAGTATGGTATAACTCTTGTCCCATTGCTCTGGAAAATTGCCTTCCTGTTCACTGGATTTACAAACCTGAAAGAGTCCTTTCATTCCAGTTGCTCCTGCAGCCTTTATAAGGTCACTTGTCACCCCAGATGGCCCGTTGCCTTGCCTTCATACTTTCATGCTCAGACTTCAGTGCTTGCTCCACCATCTGTTCAGTCACTCCCCATAATGATCCTTCCACTTTATCTTCCTCCTCTAGTTGGTAATCATTTGTCTTGTTTAGCAAAAAGGAAAAATAATTACTAGATAACTTCCTCTTCTTTCACTTCAAGAGTTCCATTCTTATTGGTTACATATTTTGATCGTACAATATTGTTGCACTTATTTCTCATCTGCTTTGCTATCTTGAACATCTTTGCTCTTCCTTCGTTTGACTGAAGAGATTCACTCTGGGACAGTCTTTCCAGATTTTATCCTTAGCAATTGCTACCATTCTTTTTGCCTGCTTTTTCTTCTCTCTGTACTGCTTGTTATGTGCACTTCCATGGTTCCTTCACTCTGCCAACTCTTTTAAAACTGCTAACTTCTTTTCCCTAACTGCTAGCTGTACTTGCTCATTCCACCACCACATTTCTCTGTCTCTCTCTGTCTCGTCCTTGTTCTCTCACCATAGACTTCTCTTGCAGTATTAAACAATGCTTTCGACAAACCAGCATGATCAACATTTGTTCAGGACTTCTATTCTATCACTCACTCTGTTCAAATATTCTTCATTCTTCTCAAACATTCTAGATATTATTGTCTATTCTATTCTAAAATTTCTATTCTATTCTTGTCTATGCAGTGTATTTGATTGGTGTTGGTCTACTCTCATGGTTTAGCTACAGTAGCTGATAAGAATTCTGTTTTTCTCATAGGCAATGTCAGTGCAGTATATCTGAATGGTGATGGTCATTTGTCATTGTATAGCTGATGTAGATGATGTAGCCACGGACAATGGCTGAGCACTTTATCTGATTATGTTGGTCTACACTCTCACTGTATAGCTGTGTATTGTATGTGTTGGTCTCTTCTGATTGGGTTCCATTCTTGTCATGGACAAGAATGTAAGCAGTGTGTATGATATAGTTGTTGGTCTACTCTCATTGAATGTATGTAGCTAATATTAATAGATTCTGTTCTTGCCATTGACAATTAAATTGTGTGCAGTATATCTGATATGTGTTGGTCTGCTCGCATTTTATACCTATTTATATATTGTCTTCTTGCCATAGACAATGTCTGTGCAGTGTATCTGACTGCTGGTCTACTCATTACATTTAGATTTTTTTCTTGCCATTGTCATTGTGCAATGTATCTTACAGGTGAACATTAATGTTCTCTCATCTAAGCTTAGAGATTCTGTTCTTGCCATGGACTGTGTCTGGGTGATGTATTTGATTAATAATGGTTTATTCTCATTGTATGCCCATTTTATGATTCTCTTCTTGCCATTGACAATTTCACTGCAGTGTATCTAACAGGTGTTGGTTTATTCTTATTGTATAGCCGAATGGGATATAGATTCCATTCTAACTGCAATAGAAATTGTCTATGCAGTGTATTTCATTGGTGTTGGTCTACTCTCATGGTTTAGCCAGCTGATATGGTTTCTGTTATTGCCATTGACAATGTCTGTGCAGTGTATTTGATACATGTTGGTCTACTCTCATTGTATAGCTGATATAGATTCCATTCTTGCCAGAAACAATCTGCAGTGTGTCTGATGTGTTGGTCTATTCTCATTGGATTCCATTCTTGTCATTGACAATATGTTTGCAGTGTATATTTGATAGGTGTTGGTCTACTCTTTATGTATAGCTGATATTACTATGTCTGTTCTTGTTATTGACAATGTCAGTGCAGTGTATCTGACAGATGTTGGTCTATTCTTATTGTATTGCAGAAAATATATAGATTCCATTCTTGCCATAGACAATGTCTGTGCAGTCTATTTGATAGATGTTGGTCTACTCTTTATATCTAGATTTTTTTCTTGCCATAGACACTGTGCACAGTGTATCTGACAGGTGTTATGGTTCTCCTATCAATAGCTATAGAAATTCTATTCTTGCCATCGACAGTGTTTCTGCGATGGTTTATTCTCATTGTATAACCAGTTGATATAGATTCTGTTCTTGCTAATGACAGTATATGTAACAGGTTTTGTTTTGCTCTGACTTATTTTATAGCCGATTTGGATTCCATTCTAACTGCAAGAAAAATTGTCTATGCAATGTAATTGATTGGTTTTAGTCTTCTCTCATGGTTTAGCCAGCTGATATGAATTCTGTTCTTGCCATGAGATAATGTTAGTGCAGTATATCTTAATGTTGATGGTCAGTTGTTATTGTATAGCTGATGTAGATTCTGCTTCTGCCACGAACAATGGCTGAGCACTTTTTGTGATGTGTGCTGGTCTACACTCTCTTGTTATAATTGACGTAGATTCTCTTCTTACCACTGACAATCTGTGCAGTGTATCTGATGTGTGTTGGTCTACTCTCAATGGATTCCATTCTTGTCATGGACAATATGTCTGCAGTGTATTTGATAGGTGTTGGTCTCCTCTTTATGTGTAGCTGTAGTAGAGATCTGTTCTTGCCATAGACAATGTCTGCTGTTTATTTGATTTATAAGTGGAGAAAAAGGATTTATTTATTTGGAGAAAAAGGATGCTATGAATCAAGCAAGATTGAGAGTGGAAGTTGGGCAGATAGACAATGTCTGTGCAGTGTATCTAACTTGTGTTGGTCTACTCTCATAATATATAGCTAAATATATAGATTCCATTCTTGCAATTAGATAAATAAATGTGTTTACAGTGTATTTGATAGGTGTTGGTCTACTGTGACTCATTAATTTATATTAGCTGATATAGATTCTGTTTTTGTCATTGGCAATGTCAGTGCAGTGTTTCTGACAGGTGGTGGTCTACTCTTATTGTATAGCTGAACGGATGTACATTTTGTTCTTGGGATAAAAAAACTATCTATGTAGTGTATATGATAAGTGCACGGATCTACTCTCATTGTATAGCTGATATAGATTCTCTTCTTGCAATAGACAATGTTTGTGCAGTGTATTTGATAGGTGTTGGTCTACTCTCATATAGCTGGTATTGATTCCATTCTTTCCATAGTCAATGTCTTTGTAGTGTATTTGATAGGTGTTGGTCTACGCTCATTGTATAGCTGATATAGATTCTCTTCTTGCAATAGACAATGTTTGTGCATTGTATTTGATAGGTATTGGTCTACTCTCATTATATAGCTGAATATATAGATTCTATTTTTGCCATAATCAATGTCTTTGCAGTGTATTTGATAGGTGTTGCTCTACTCTTTTTGTCTAGCTTATGTACATTCCATTCTTGGTATAAAAACATTATTGTCTATGCAGTGTATTTGATTGGTCGTGGTCTAATCTCATTGTTTAGCCAGCTGATATGGAGTCTGTTCTTGCCCTTGACAATGTCAGAGCAGTGCATCTGACTGCTGTAGGTCTACTCTCTTTGTGAACCTGATATAGATTATGTTTCTTGCCATAGACAATGTCAGTGCAGTGTTTCTGACTGGTTGTTGGTTTACCTATTATATAGCTGAACAGATATTGTCTATGCAGTGTTTTTGATAAGTGTTGGTCTAGTCTCATTGTATAGCTGAAATAGATTCTGTTCTTGGCTTTGAGAATGTCTGTGCAATGTCTTTGTACTCTCATTATATAGCTGATATAGATTCCATTCTTGCCAGAGATAATCTGTACAGTGTGTTTGATACATGTATGTTTTGGTCTATTCTCATTGTGTACCGTATAATTTATAGATTCTGCTCTTGTCATTGACAATGTCTCTACAGTGTATTTGATACATGTTGATCTACTCTCATTTTATAGCTGATATAGGTTCCATTGTTACCAGAGACAGTCAGTGCAGTGTATTTGATACAGTACATGTTGATCTACTATCATTGTAACTATAGCTGATATAGATTCCATTCTTACCAGACACAATCTGTGCAGTGTGTTTGGTATGTGTTAGTCTACTGTCATCATCATCATTTTATTCATTTAACCAACAGGGAAGAAACTACTTTATATCAGTTACTGTTGTCCAATTTTCTTTATACATGCATGATTAGAAAAAAAAAAGAAAAGAAATAATGCTAAATAAATCCCTGTGGTAAGACAGCTCAAAAAGAAGCCACGGGCTTATACTTTTGAACTGCCTTAAGAATTGCACATACTTTATATCAAGATTAACATTCTGTCCTTGCCATTGAGAATGTCTGTGCAGTGTATTTGATACATGTTGATCTATCCTCATTGTATAGCTGATATAGATTTCATTCTTACTAGTAGAGACAATCTGTGCAGTGTGTTTGATATAATATGTGTTGGTCTACATACTGTCATTGTGTACCTTAATATATAGATTCTGTTCTTGCCATTGAGAATGTCAGTGAAGTGTATCTGACTATGTACACTGGTCACTATATAGTCTCCACAGTGCATCTGACTTTATAGCTTATTATATAGATGCTCTTCTTGCTGTGGACAATGTCAGTGCTATGTATTTGTCCTATTCTTATGAATAGCTGACATAGATTCTGTTTTTGCTTTGTTTATTCATTTTATAGAGCGATCAATGTAGATTTTTTTCCTGCCACAGACAATGTCTGAACACTAAATATCAGATACATAATTTTATGCATGTTGGTCTACTCTCATTGATTACCAGAAGTTGTAGTTTGTTTGACAAAGACAATGACATTGAGCACTGTGTGTCTGAAAGGTGTTGGTCAACTCTCTTTGTATAAAGTAGGTGTCATAAATTCTGTACAATCTCTGTGTTCTATCTGATTGACTTGTGTTGAGCTACTCTCATTGGAGAGGTGACACAGATTCTTTTTAGCCATAGATTGTGCAGTGTACATCTGATACAGACTATATGTGTTGACCAGTGAATTAACATTGTTTAATAGCTGACATGGATTTTGGTTTTTAATAGCAATCTGATTGTTGTTGATCTACTCTGATTGGATTCCATTATTGCCATGATAGACATTGTATGTGAATGAATTTGATAGGTGTTGCTCTACTCCCATTGTATAGGTTAACATAAGTTATGTTATTAACATAGACAATCATTTATTTAATAAAATAAATATGTTTTCTAACTTACTGACCTTTTAAATTGTTATAGAGCTGGCCCAGATTTTTTTAATAATTAAATAGACAATGTCTAGTATGCAGTGCATCCAATAATTGTTTGTCCACTACCTTACTCCAGGTCTTCTTTGGCCTACCTACAGGCCATCTACCTTCCACTTCCAGCTCCATCACTCTCCTAAGTATGCATGCTATTCTCTTCCCTACGTTTTACATGACCTGAACCATCGCAACCTCATTTTCACTTAATCTGTGTTCATCTGGAAGATGACATAAAATTATTTTGTTATTACCATGGATAGATTATGTCCTCAAATTAATTTAGCTGGTCAAACAAGGTGTTATTCAACTCTCATTTGTACCTGACATACTGTAAATTTTGTTATTTTCTTAGGCCATGTTTTTTTAGTATGACAGGTGTTGGTCTACTCTCATTGTATAGATGACAGATTATTTTGTTCATGTCATAGATTATATCCTTGTATTTTATCTGAGAGGTGTTGTTGCTATTTGTTGATGTAGATTCTTGTCTTACATAACTCAGGTATTGATCTATTTCATTTGCAGATTATAAGAAAGACATTTCTGGCCCTGAGACATACTGACAGGCAGGGTGAGCCCACGTACAACAAACTAAGACCACAACAAGTGGTCAAACCACCTGGGATATAAATGATTTGCCAAAAATTTTATATTTTCTTATAA
Source organism: Zoanthus gigantus (assembly GCA_025331005.2). Lineage (NCBI taxonomy): Eukaryota > Metazoa > Cnidaria > Anthozoa > Zoantharia > Zoanthidae > Zoanthus > Zoanthus gigantus. Next base: position 15,160 of record JAOBBB020386457.1, read on the forward strand.
TTGTATCTTGAATTACTATTTTTGTTTACAAGTTGTTCACATAATTATCTTATACTTCAACCAGTATAATTTCAACCAGTTTGGTCCAGGGAGTCTGCTGCTTAACAATCCAGGATCACCAAGCAATGGTTTCCTTTAGTGACTGGAGTCATTCTTTATTGTTGTAGGAGCCTAGCAAGTTGCACTCCCAAAACTTCCAGCTGATGGAACACTATTTCATCTCTTTGATATCCAGTGAAATCTTAGTTTTAAATAATAAATACTAGATCAGTGAGAAAGGCAATTGTTTAAATATGTGATAGTCTTTTGATTCAACAGGAAAATGGAATTGAAATTTTTTTTGTAAATGAATGAACAACACCCAGCAAGACAATATAGATGCAATGTAGGTGTTCTGACTACTAAATGCAGGAGGAGGTTGGTTTAAACATGTTTACTGTACATTTTGATTTAAGTGTCAATATCTACACTGATCAAAGAATATTATATTTTATTATTTTTCAGTATTGACTAGGTTGCTGTGTCTGATGGCTTGCTGAATCTATGCCTGAGGTGCAGCAACAACCTGGATGAGCCAAACCATAACAACCTAAGGTTCAAACAAGTGGAACAACCCAGGATACATGGTTTGCCAAAAGCACACAAAACTGAAATTCTTTGATGTCTTATTGTATCATTCTGTTTTTACTAAATTTGATTACAATTTGTGAGCTTAATTATCTTGCATCTTTTCTCCCCTAACAGGATTGTCAAGCTAAATAGTTCTAATGTCTTCCAGTTTTGTCCAAGATGTGTTCACAAATTTAACAGGCCCATAACAAGCTAAGGCCCAAACAAGTGAAACAACCCAGGATAAATGGTTTGCCAAAAACACACAAAACTGAAATTCTTTGATGTCTTATTGTATCTGTCTTTACTAAATTTGATTACAATTTGTTGGCTTTTAAATTATCTTGCTTCTTTTCTCCCCTAACAGGATTGTCAAGATGTATACACAGTGCTAATGTCTACCAGTTTTGTCCAAGATGTGTTCGTAAATTTAACAAGCCCGTAACAAGCTAAGACCCAAACAAGTGGAACAACCCAGGATACATGGTTTGCCAAAAATACACAAAATTGAAATTCTTTGATGTCTTATTGTTTCTGTCTTTACTAAATTTGATTACAATTTGTTAGCTGAATTATCTTGCATCTTTTCTCCCCTAACAGGTTTGTCAAGCTACACTGTCAGTGCTAATGTCTACCAGTTTTGTCCAAGATGTGTTCGCAAATTTAACAGGCCCATAACAAACAAAGGCCCAAACAAGTGGAACAACCCAGGATACATGGTTTGCCAAAAATACACAAAACTGAAATTCCTTGACTTCTTATAAATTATATTGTATAGATCTGTGTTTACTAAATTTGATTACAATTTGTTTGCTTAATTATCTTGCATCTTTTCTACCCTAACAGGTTTGTCAAGCTACACAGTGCTAATGTCTACCAGTTTTGTCCAAGATGTGTTCACAAATTTAACAGGCCCATAACAAACAAAGGCCCAAACAAGTGGAACAATCCAGGATACATGGTTTGCCAAAAATACACAAAACTGAAATTCTTTGATGTCGTATTGTTTCTGTCTTTACTAAATTTGCTTACAATTTGTTGGCTTAATTATCTTGCATCTTTTCTCCCCTAACAGGATTGTCAAGCTACACAGTGCTAATGTCTATCAGTTTTGTCCAAGATGTGTTCAGAAATTCAACACAGGCCCATAACAAGCTAAGGCCCAAACAAGTGGAACAATCCAGGATAGATGGTTTGCCAAAAACACACCAAACTGAAATTCTTTGATGTTTTATTGTTTAACTGTCTTTACTAAATTTGATTACAATTTGTTAGCTTAAAATTTTTGTCTTGTATCTTTTCTCCCCCAACAGGATTGTCAAACTACAAAGTTCCAATGTCTACCAGTTTTGTCCAAAAGGTCTACAGCTTACCAATCTAGGATCTTGATACACATGTAGTGGTTTCCTTCTGATTCGAATGAAGTTGTCTTAAAGGTAATCATTTTCAAGAACAAACAGTAAATTATGTAGCACATCAAATATTTGAACATTCTATTCACATTTTAGTCTGTGAGAAGGCATGGAGAACATGTTTTATTTCTGTTATAAAATTGTTATTCTCCATTTTAATTAATGAAAAGAAAAATGATATACAAAGTGCATATGTATACTTTAATTTTTTTCATGGAACTGTAATTTTTCACAACTTGGAGTTATTGTTCACGACATTTTCGTGCTTCATATCGCTATGAGAAAACACACTGTCTTGTATACCAATCAAAACACATTTATTTTAATTACTATCCAAATTATTTAATTTATAAAAAATGTTTTTAAAACCAGAGTAATTAGTTCAATTTTACAGTAGTTGCAAATGACATATGAAACAATTGCACTATTTTGATTATTAATAGTGATTGTTTGAGAGAAACTGTCAGTGATTGCTTACTTTTTTTAATTCTCTTTCAGTGTTTGAGCATGTTGTGCTTCAGATGGCTTGCTTAATTTCCTGATTCTGGCAATGTTGAGTGACTGTCGTCTAATGACAGGTAAACTACAGTAATTGCTTTGCTTTTACATTTTTTATCTTTAAAAACTGAGACTACAAAAAACTTTTCTGTCTTTTATTAAGAGGTAGAATGCAACAAGCACACAGGTTTAATAATGACAAGAATGTGTTATTTATACTTAAAGTTTATCATTTTAGCCACATCCCACAAGCATAAGGCTTTAACTAAATTACTTATATTCTGTGA
>JAOBBB020386566.1:0-17965 GCA_025331005.2 Zoanthus gigantus
ATATCTAGCCGAGGCAGTTAACCCGACTGCAATAAGCCCTTGAGTTGTACTACACTGAAAAAGCTGCTTTCTCTGAAGTTTTTTTTTAAAATTTTAATCAAACTACATGGAGAAATTAAATGTAGAAACAAAGGAAAGTATCTAGAAAAGGTTTGATACCGTGATCGCTATTGAGATTGTCAGCGGTATGGTATGACGTAGGTTATGATATTCAGAGCTTAAATATTTTTGGGGCGATTTATTTCTTACCAAGTTTTTTATTGCAGCCCAAAACCGCTCAGTAACCATGTTTTCCCTCTTTTATCGTAACCTACGTCATAAACAACTTAACCGCTGAAATCACATTGAGTCACCGATCAAATTTTGTCGGTTTGTTAGAAACCTCAAAGTTTTCTGAACTGCTCGGTTATCAGCTTAAAAAATCTTATATAGTTGTTTTATACTATGCTTAAATATGTTCAGTTTTCCTTTAAAAAACATTCTTTATTACATGCCATTAACAGCATTTTGTCTTTGACAAGCTCTCCAAACCAGGTGTACTTGAAAATTCCTGCACGAGTTTCGTCACGCTTTGTAGGTCAATTAATAAAACTTTTTTTTTTCGTACAAATCTTTCGTTTGTCTTGAAAGGCGCTCAATTGATATTTTGTCAATATTCACCTAGACGCCACTTGTGGCGTTAACTCGGGCTTCTTTAGATGAGCGTTGCTAAGTTTTTTTTCTGCACTTTTATAAAGTTCAGTACTATCGTTCGCAAGCCTTTTTTCTAGTTTTAACGTTCCATATACACGCTTTGTTTTTATAGGAATCATACATTTTACCCCGAGCCTCACGATTCTTAAAATTTTGACATTTTGAGCCTTCCGACGACTGTATTCCGCGACTGGCAACTTTCACCGTCTGTAATATGTAATTGCTCACATACAAATCAATTTATAAATCATCAGCGTTATTCTTTAAACGTCTTGGTAAGTGTTGGAAGACCAGAAGCTAGTGAAAAACAATTACAAATCAAAGTACAGAATTTTTTTACAAAATTTTAATTCTGTCTTGTTGACGGTTGTCGCACTATTAGAGAATTCTTTGAGTAGAAACTTTTTGTTGCTTGTTTATTCACTGCAAAAAAAAAAACTGTCTTGGCTTCCAAAACCTCAGACATTCATAAATAAGAGCTATGAATAGATGTCCAATCTGGACTCAATTTCCTTGATTGTACGACCAAAGAAGCATTCCAGATTTTTAAAAATCACTGCTCGTTGACATACTCGTCGTCTTCATTAACATTAGTTTTTTGAATTTACCGTTAATTGTGGTTATTATTGAAAATAATTTTATTCATTTGTGTTATGACATTTTGTCTAGTAAAGAAATGCCATTTCACAATTTTTTTAAGATTAAATGTAGAAACGTTCTTTTCCCACAGATTGTTTTTGAGGGAATACGTGGATCAGGATACAGGGGTGACATTGCCATCGATGATATAAAGCTGATAAATGGACGTTGTCAACAAACAGCAGGTTGGTTATCTTGAATTCGCAGTTTGCAATAGAGTGTCCATACTGAAATCTGAAACCAAGTTTAGTTTAATTAAAGGTTAAAGCTTTAGGATCCACAAGTTGACCTATGAACAGCCATAGAAGAGCTCATCTCATACTAATTGCATTAAGCTATGCATGTCTAAGTATAAGCAAAACCCAAGCTGAAACTAAGCTAAACAAATAGGGATTCATGAGAAAACAGCGGCTTAATTTGGACAACCAAGATGACCTGGCAAAGTTTACTCTACAAAGAGGCAGCGTGATGATGGAAAAGCAGGGAAGAGGAGAGAGATAAAAAAAAATGGATCAGAAGAGACGGTTAATCAATACGAAACATCTTGGCTAATTAAAACGTCAGCATTCCCTCTGATGGAAACTTGAAAGGAGTCGAAAGCTTTTAGGTTAACTAAAGACAGGGAGATAAACATTGGAAGCTTACCTGTTCATTAAATGAAAATGTCAGAGGAAGTTTTTGAAGACCGGAAAAAGGGGTCCCTTTTTTAACGTCTCATGTTTCACCGAGCACTAAAAGCTAAATGATGTTAATGGGAGTAGTGTGACTTAGTTTTAAATACAAGACAATAATGATGTTGATGTGATGATGGTGATGATGATCATCAAAAAGACGATGGCGAAAGTTTATTTCACTGTACATTTTCAAAAATTGATGGATTAATGTTTTTTGTTTTCAAAACTAGGTGTTTGTACTTTTGAACAAGACTTCTGCGGGTTTAACCAAGATACGACAGACAACTTTAATTGGACCAGAAATAAGGGTTCAACTGCCACATTAAACACCGGACCCTCTGTAGACCACACACTTGGGTCTTCGCAAGGTATAATTATTCAAGTAGACAAATTAAAAACTTTATTAGTTTTATATTAATCAAGCTTTAAAACAATCTAGTGACCTAAGCGGCTGCAGTCTTCAAGTATTTTTTTTTTCATTTTCCTTTATAAAGTATTTAGTAATAACCAAATTTCAAAATATTATTTAAGAAATAGCACAGCATTTCTCGTTCTCCCAAAATTAAGCTCGTGTTGCTATAACTGGATAGAAACACGGACAACATGTTTTCTATTTCTTTTAGAAAACACCGTGAAGAGAAGGAGGAAAACAACTTGTTAACTTTGATTATCAAAATGTAAATTTTCTTTGCTCGCGCCATCGTTACGTCAACAGCTCGTGCTAGTTCTGTGTTTCCATGGAGCTATAGAAACACGATTTTTAACCAATCAGCACGCGTATTTTCTTGGGACTGTTTTCTAAATTGGTTTAATCAGTTCAAACTTCTTAAGCGCGTTCAATTAATTTTCGAATGAGAATGATAAATTTAAAAAGTTTATTAATTTTTGTTTTGTGAGCTATAAAATCTAGCACAAACAATCACAGGGCAATAAGAAACAAATTTTAAAGTTGCTTACTTCAAGTAAGTTTAAATGCATAATAATTAGTTATAAACAAAGCATGTTATTCTATCTGTATTAGTTTAATAGTGTATATTTTCCTTTTCTACCAGGCTACTATTTATACACTGAAGTCAGTTTTAAAGGGAATGGTGCAAAAGCTCGTATATCAAAGCAATATTCTGCAATGTCAGGGAAGTGTCTCACGTTCTGGTACATGATGTATGGTAGCGATCTTGGAACATTAAATATTTACAATCAACCAGTTTCTGGAGCACTGGGTCAGCCAATCTGGACCATTTCTGGAGATCTGGGAAGGGGTCAAACGTGGCTCAAGGGACAAGTTGACTTGAACAGTAATTCCTCTTTTAATGTGAGTTTCATTTTAGGGATTAGTGGAGGGAAAGAATTATTTCAGTATTTGATGCTCTTTGGGTATGGCATTCGAGCTAGTAAAATGTTGTCCGCTGCAAATACGAGTAGTAGTCTGGATACTAATACAGTAGGGCTAAGTGAGACTGAGCAATTCGTTAGACTTGACAGATTGAGGTAAGTTCAATCCTTTTCCTTGACGTTGAGGCACCACGGCAGGATATCCACCGTTTGGCGTTTGAGCTGCGCAACATTGATTAATTCTGTAACTCCGTGTGGTAGTGAATCCCAAAGGATGCCCAATTTACCCAAAATAGTGTTAGTGTTTGTTCTTAAAGGCATCATGTTGATTCACTGGATAAAGCAATTAGACTACCCAGGTCAATGCGGCCATTTTAGTGCCCGGTCTCTTACTCGTTTGAAACAGGTTTTGCTTTTTGGGAAAATATACGTTGTTTATATAAAGCTACGGTAATTCAAACGTTCTACATCGGCAAAAGCTTAGAGCTTATTTTGCTTACAATATAAACTGTAGTTTTGCATCTCACAGGTTACACTAAGGTTTAAAACAAGCTTTTCAAAGTTGTTGGATTTCGTTGGAGATAAGATCGAGGTTGAGTAGCACACTCTATTCATAATGGAAAGTCAGCATTGTCATCGGTGTTTTCTACAATACAAATTAATTAATACTATGGAAAGAAAGAAATGCTAAACAGTTCCACAGTAGCGCTCGAAGTAGTCGTTACTTGAGCTGGTTCATTAAGAATCCTAGCTTAACGAAATTTTGCCTAAAATTTCAAATTTGTGAGCTTTAGAAGTTTTTGCTACTGTCACAAACCATTTGCTTAAATAAAATCCCTTGCCTTCTCATATAGGTTTCTAAACAATTGTTGATCATTTCAATTTCCTATGAGTTGTTTCCTTTAGATAGCGAGAAATTTCTGTCACTGCTTATGTGGGAAAGGAAGGGGGTTGAATTTTTAAACTTTGATTTTCTTCTTTGTGATAACCAGTTTCAAATTCCTAATTGTTGCTGATTTAAATGTCTGCAGATTCATTGTAGACAGCCTTAGCCTCGTTTTGCTCAAAATTTATGTTGACAATGACACTTGCCTTATTTCATCATTTCATCATAACTGTCCAGGTTGTCTTTGAGGGTATCCGTGGCACTGGTGTGATGAGTGATATTGCTATTGATGATGTTTCAGTCCAGGATGGGAAGTGCTCCTTACCATGTGAGTTCAAGTTCTTTTAAATTGTCTGCAGATTAAAATCTAATACGCCTTTAGATACAAAGCTTTTTAATTTTAGTATTGATTTGTTTCTGGCAGGTAGCTGTAACTTTCAAAACGACTGGTGTACTTGGAGCAATACTCTTACCGGAGATGATTTTGACTGGGTGCGAGTTAAAGGAAGCACACCGAGCTTTTTGACTGGGCCAAGTACGGATAGATTGGGATCCCGTTTTGGTTAGTCTATTCGATTGTGTTTTCTTTAACTTCAGCGATACAGTACTTAACTATTGCATTCACAAACAGCAAACTTATTCTTTACTACTAGTGATTTAACTTATTCTCTACTACTAGTGATTTTGTTTTACGACAACAATATATTGACGATCTATATAAACTTGTCTTTCGCCATTTTAATTCCTCTAATAATTCTATATCTAAGTTTGTTGCATTTGGTCTTTCTGTACATTTAAAAGTTCAAACATTTTTCAGAGTGGCCGATGAAATGCGCCTTTTGCCGGCTTATATTGACAAAACTGTTAAAATCATTGTCTGGTCTATAAACAATTTAAAACAGCATACAGTACATGCTCGCATAAAGGACAAATTACTCGTCATTAGCAATTCATTTCTGTACTCCTGTTTAGTTACTGAAAGAAATATCTCCATTTTAGGTTACTACGCATTTATTGAGGCATCATCTCCAAGGTCACAAGGCGAGAAAGCGTGGCTCTATAGCCCAGCATTTAATGGAACAGCCTCGTCAAGTTCATGTTTGATATTCTGGTATCACATGTATGGTGCATCTATCGGTAAACTTAACATCTATCAACAAAACTTAAATCCAACAAGCTCAAAAATATTGATATGGACACTGTCAGGCAATAAAGGAAATAAGTGGAATAGCGGACAAGTTTCTGTCGGAAAAGCAAAACAGTACAAGGTATAAGGCAATTAATAATAACAATAAATAATATTTAATATTTATATTGCGCATTACAAAAGAGTTTAAGTTAAGAATAAAATTACAAGTATTTGTGAAATTCTTAACAACTAAGTGAAAATTCCACGATTTCTAATTAGCATGGAAATTAACATATGTTTACAAACGTACATACATGTTAATAAGCAAGAGAAAGGTTAGTTGCCTTAAAAAACTCTTGACAGTGCTTGATGTGGAAATGCAAAGCGGAATATGATATTCGTATTTGATTTTAGATGCGGAATATAATATTCGTGTTTGATATTAGATGGTGGTGCGCTAGCTGCATTTCATGCAGACCTAAAAACAAAACTGTATTTTAATCTAATTCTAGGCTTTGTGGGACGTTTTACAATTTTGAGCTTGTAATCTGTAAGTTTATTCAGATCAAAATCTTGTAAAGTGAAGACTAACATACTAACAAAGCTAAATACACATAAAAATTGTACTGCTTTGTCCTTTGGACCTCGTCAGTGAAACCCAGAGTTCGATTGAAAGCCGAGAATGTACCCTCTCATTAAGAGTAAATAGAGGATATTACGCGGTGGCGCGAAGATATGAAGCTTATCCTCGAGTGGAAAAAATATTTCGCGATTGAGCGCAGCGAACGAGTGAATTTTTTTTTACACGAGAAGATAAACTGCATATCTTCAAACTAACGTGTAATTTTCTTTTTATTACATAGATATGAGTATTTCGAAAATAAAAAAGACTAGACGAAAAACAAAGAAAAAAAACAAAGGAATGACGTCAGCGATATCTTCATTAGTGAGGATATGGAAAATATCTCACTCGTATCCCGGATGTAGTTTCGTATGGAAAATACGAGTTGTCTAATTTTCGGTAAAACACTCATATCTATGTAATATCTATGTAATAAAACAAGTTGTCCGTCCAGTTATACCCTGGTGAGCAGGTGAAAACCCGAGACGAACTGATCTGCTCTCGAAATGTCCCAAACGGTCGCCTCGGTTTTCACCAGGCTGTGAAGGTACGGAGAACATGTTTTATTTCGTAATTGATAACAAAAATCCAGGTGTTTTCCAGAAGATCTCCTGGGTAAAAAAAAGTATTTGTCAAGGACCCAACCCCAAATTCTCTCTCGGCAAAAACAAAACGATCAAGTAATTTTTCCCAAAGTAGCAGCAACTGAAATTGAGTGTGTATAAAATACAAAAAGTACAATCAAGATGGTTGCGCGGATTCTGGTTTGGTTACAAAACTGATAGGTAAGGTAAGGTCAACTTTATTTATGATGAAAAGCTTTCCACAAAATTCCAGGAGTTTTCCAGGAATACAAGGTAGTTGATAAGTTAACCGTTTTTGCAAGAGTTTTCCAGGGCCCTGGACCATGTGAAAAAAAAGTAAACATACGCGTGAGTGTAAAGTGGTGGAAACACCGCCATTTTATAAAATAATTTGGATAGCACGTGCATTTTGATTGGTCAACAAATGCGTTTTATGTAACGTTATCAAGCACAAAAAAGACGCGAGCGATATGATTGGCTGTCTCCAAGTAATAAGAATTTAGTTTCATGACATTAAAGGATACATAAACGTTTCGTATATCGTGTTTCTCTTTGTTAATGCGGAAAATAATTTTTTATAAATTGGATAGTAGGTGCGTTTTGATTGGTCTACAAGAGTGTCTTCATAGCGCTATGAAGCACGAAAATGATGTGACCAATATGGTTGACTGTTTCCGAGTTGTGAGAATTCATAGTACGTGCTTCATATATCGTCTTTCTCTTTGTTAAGACTGAGAAAAATGATTTTATAAAAGAAATAAAACATGTTTTCCGTGCCTCCATAGCCTGTTGAAAACCTCGGCAAAGTTTGTGAGAATTGTCGAGCAGGTGAAATCCCTCGACTACCTCTCGGGTTTTCACTGATCTGCTCTTGAGTTCTCCCAAACGTTCGCCTCCGTTTTCACCAGGCTATCAAGGCACGGAAAACATGTTTTATTTCTTAAATATAAGAAATAAAAAATGTTTTTCGTGTCTTCATAGCCCGAAGAAAATCTCATCAAAGTTTCTGGGAATTCTTGAGCAAGTGAAATCCAGTGGACTGCGTCTCGACGAGTTTTCACTGATCTGCTCTCAAATTATCTCAAACTTTCGCCTTGGTTTTCACCAGGCTATGAAGGCACAGAGAAAATGTTTTATTTCTTAATTGAACTAGAGACATCTGTGATAACAGTGCAGCGCTCTTACCAACTGAGCTATGAAGCCACAGCTGGGAGAGCAATGCAGTCCCGTCTTTAGAAGGTCCATCCTTACAAACTTCTATCGCTTTCGGCTTTGCGCAGTTGATAAGCTACAAACGAAGAGTTTAACAAAATTAAGAAACCATTTTTTTATTTAATTATTCCTAGCTGAATACTAAATTTTCCTCAGCATACTGATAAAAATAGGGACTGTTGTTTCAATATTCGTAATATCTACAATTGATTCTCCTAAATAGTTTTTTTACTGTCCTAATGCAAGGAATATAGATCATATATTAAATAGGTTTAAGATGAAATAATATGTATATATTATTGTTTGTTTAAAGGTAAGCTAAAGCTCACAATTCACCCTGCACTGAAAACATAATCTTATATTTCAAAGCACTTTAGCCCACGTGCAAAATAAATTGTGGTTATTAACAATATAATAGCACAACCGTTACGCTATAAAATTCAATAAAATGCATGCATGGCACACCCTCGTCTCAAGACAGACATTTAAGTGGCGACATAAACAAAACTCTGAACCAGTTTTTCTGTGTTACTTGAAACTCGCTGCCTTGTAACAAACCGTCACTAACAAAGACCTTAAAAGAAAAATAATTGAATAAAAAGTAGCCTTTCAAACTAACAGCTCCAACCACATTCGCTTTTAACCTAAGAAAAACTTCAAACGTTCTCGGAGCACATTTTTTTAGCATTTAAATTTATCACAAAACGTAAAGTAGAACCATTAACGCCAATGTGGTTCGGATTTCAAAAGCACTAAAGTCTTCTAGCAAGTTTGCAACTTAGAAGATATAAATTTCTTTTTAAAACCAAGAACTAAATTTAAACGACAATAAAATGTCCATAAAATTGAATGAGTCAAGATGTGTGTCTATATAGAAACATATAGACACTCAACACAAACTTCCATTAACACCGGAGGCACGATTTACGAATCTTTTCCGTATTACAAAAACCAGACAAAACAAGTTAACAAATCTCTCTTAAATTTACTATTGCACTGTACATATTTATGTTGCTTTTGTTGTTTTGTATTTTTTTTGTACAATTTTTACATAGCAGTTATAATACAAAATCAGGACTATCTCGCTAAGCATAACACGTGTTATAACCAAGCACGTATCAAACGGTTAAAAGAGGTTATATTAATTTACAGTATTTTGACGGTCTAGCCCCAATAAGAGTCCCTAGATGGGTTTCAAATAAACTTTAGAATATCAAAAATCCTGCAATTTTAGAACAATTGTTAAATAGGTAAATAGATTGAACAGGAAACTCTTTCTAAAGCTTTTCATCAAAAGCGAATAAAAACATTTACTTTATATAAGTTAGATATTCTTTTTTTATTATATTAGTGTTTTTCCCCGAATGAATTTTCCCACTAATTTCCAAGAAATGTAAATGATATTAATATGAAGCAATGAAGAACAGAATATGTTTAAGGTATTGGAACAAATGACGAACAGACAACAAAGTGCGATTCGTAACTGGGTTCGCGGTAAATCAATTAAAATAAACAAGCTGATGATCAAAACAAAAAACAAATACATAAGCAAAACATGTTCGGCAATTGAGCATAAAATATTTCTACTTTAAATTCTCCATTTGCTTCATTGTGTTTTGAAAGAAATAAACAACATTAACGAAAAGTGTTGGTGTTTTCCCTTGTTTCTATTTCTTTTGGTTATCGAATCGTGATTTAGCTCCACTCGGGTGAACCGCCAGGGGGGAACAAAGGACTAGTTTGTGTAGGCGAACAAGACGCAAAGGCACTGATGCACCCTCCTGCAGAATCCGACTGGAACTCAAATTGTGTGTCTCCTTGGCTGCTTTCCGAACAGGATCGGCCAAGCTTTTCTCTCTTCACTGGTACGGTCGCGTTCTCATTCATGGCTTCCGCCAGAGTCTCCACCAGATGGTCCTCTTTGTCGTCCAAGGTTCCATTACACACTTCTGGCCAGGAGCCGTAAGGGTCATTTAAGCTCCCTGGGCCATTATCTACGGCCACCAGAGGCATGGTCTCTCCTAGGTTAGAGGAAGCCCATCCAGTGAATGCTCCGGAAAGACTAGGGGTTGGCACAGGATCCGATTTAACAGGCTGCAGCCTGAGGCTCTGCAGATCGAGTTCTTCAGCATAGAAATCCATTGGGTATCCCTCGCGATGGGGTGTTATGGTGGCTCCATTTCCCGTACGGCTGTCTCCAATAACCTGACCTGGGAAACTCAAAGACCCAGGAGGTTGAAAAGTCTTGAAGGCAAACTGGGGTCCCATCCATAGACGGCGGTGAGGCGAGGCATGGCTTTCCATTTCGATGTTTGATAGCCAGTGGTCATCGGTTTCATTGGAGTTGCCATGGTTAGACATGCTGACAGAAATTAGTTCACTTGTTGGACATTCTGAGTCTGCGGTAGACACTTTTACTTTCTTTTTACCTAAAGGTAACAAATTATTCATCTTTCAATGATAGTAATCAACAAAGACAGTTTTTACCCCCTATTTTCCACTCGCTTTTCTCCCCAGACCACCCCCCACAACCCCGCTCCCCCTTTACCCTTTGTATCTGGATTGCCTGTTATTTTACCTGTCTTAGTGAAGCTGGCATAATCATTCAGTTGATGTAATTCCTTCAAAGTGGTTTTGAGTATGGGATGGCCTTTAGTCAGTGGAAGCTTATGCTCTGGTAATGTTGGAGACCTGGCACGAGGAACAAAAACAATTATTAATCATTTCAGTACAAAGGCATAGGGACCGCGCGCGGTTGGGGGACTGGGCTTAGAACGTTGCCTAAACTTTGTTGAAATTCTTCAAGGAAATTAAAAATTTTGAAACCTCTTATCTTACTGCCTTTATATAAATAAGTAGTATTCGGCAATTTAAAGGGTCATTTGACAATGAACCAAAAGAACGGGTTGTAATTTACTTCACGGTGTAACTTGCCCTGTCTCAGAAAACTTTACAATGGTTCCACATCATATGAATCTTCCAGAAAAATCTTTTACATACAAATGGACGGCGAGATGCAACATGAAACACGCAAGCGAAAAAACGAAAGATAATTCAAATCTTATTACTTTGGCAACTAATTACAACCAAAAACTTTTTTCTTTTTCTTCCTTTTCCAACTTTTATTATCTCGAACACCATTACAATTTCTCTCTCTCTTTATAAACTCTTCAAAATTTTCAGTTACTGTGACGAAGGGCTAAGTATGTGTAATCGAGTGATGACGACTGAAAATAGGAGATAAATTCACGCGCGTGTTTTCAACATTCTTATAATTTCACGATCCTTTAGGCGAGGGAAATTCGCTAGAGTTTTGACAACACGCAAGTGAAATTATTTCCTAACTGCACGAGTTAACATTTGATTACATTATAATACCAAGGCAGACAAATTACGGCTTATGATTTCTTCCACTGAAAATGGAAACTGACGAAACTCAAGATAAAAACAGAAAAGTTTAAAAAGTTTAAGATGCTAAAAATTATTTGCTGACAGCATTTTCACTGGCTTTACATCGATGGAAATAAAGAAGCATTAGCCTGTCCTTGGTTGATAATGATCTGTCTGACAATTGAAAACCTCTGGGCCTTTTAAAATGGCGATCAAGGGCCGTTTACATCACTTTTAACGACAAGGGTCGATAGTCTCCCTCGTCCTGTTTATAAACAGACGCAAAACACCGCTCCAACAGTTTATTCAACTCAATGGGAATATAATCTCCGGATATTTTTCTTCGCATCAATTAGCAAATACTCTGAGTCAATTAATTGTATTTTTTCTGGTGTTTGGGTTTTCTGCTGCAGTTTAAATGCATCGACTTCTTCCTCGCTAGGTTTTTCAAATTTGGACGCAATTTTTGGAAACTGTTGCCAAGGCAAGTGTGTAATTTCACATGAACTTCGAGTCAAAATTAAAGATTAATTTGATACGCTCGAAAAATAAGTTCCTTACACTACTGGAAAAAATTCAGCCTTGACTCCCAATGATGAGTTTCTCATATAGTTGTAATTGTTATAATCCCATCGACAATGAAGCTAACAACAGTTACAACAATATACGCACAAGATTACTTGGTACATGACTCACTATAGTGATCACGCATGAAGTCACTTGATACACCATATGAATCTACCATACTAGTTACGCACGAGTTCATCTGATACGTGTAATCTACCATACTAGTCACGCACGAGGTCATCTGATACATGCAATCTACCATACTAGTCACGCACGAGTTCATCTGATACGTGTAATCTACCATACCAGTCACGCACTAGTTCATCTGATACATGTAATCTACCATACTAGTCACCCACGAGTTCATCTGATACATGTAATCTACCATACTAGTTACGCACGAGTTCATCTGATAAATGTAATCTACCATACTAGTCACGCACGAGTTCATCTGATACATGTAATCTACCATACCAGTCACGCACGAGTTTATCTGATACATGCAATCTACCATACTAGTCACGCACAAGTTTATCTGATACGTGTAATCTACCATACCAGTCACGCACGAGTTTATCTGATACATGCAATCTACCATACCAGTCACGCATGAGTTTATCTGATACATGTAATGTACCATACTAGTCACGCACAAGTTCATCTGATACATGTAATCTACCATACCAGTCACGCATGAGGTCATCTGATGCATGTAATCTACCATACCAGTTACGTACGTGGTTATCTGGCACATGCAATCTACCATACCAGTCACGCACGAGGTCATGTGATACATGTAATCTACCATACTAGTCACGCACGAGGTCATTTGATACATGTATGTAATTTACCATACTAGTCACGCACGTGGTCATTTGGCACTTGTAATTTAATTTCGCATGGCAGTCACAAGGTCAACTATTCACATTTTGTTTACCAATTCTTTACCTCGTAAGTGGCCACTGAGCCCGTGATGTAACTAGTAACTCAAGCGGTGTTTCTTCACTTTGCGGTACTCTTTTCGTGGCCTGGGGCTCCAACACATATTCCGTGAGGTTGCCATGGAGATCGAGAACAAACAAGGAATCTACTGCAATGGCTCGGGATGGTTCTGTAATATGTTCAACAAAAAACTAAATATTTTCAATTCTTCAGTAAATA
This sequence comes from Zoanthus gigantus, assembly GCA_025331005.2. Classification (NCBI taxonomy): domain Eukaryota; kingdom Metazoa; phylum Cnidaria; class Anthozoa; order Zoantharia; family Zoanthidae; genus Zoanthus; species Zoanthus gigantus. Next base: position 12,890 of record JAOBBB020386566.1, read on the forward strand.
ATTACTCGAGGTTGAAACTGACTCACATGGAGAAAAACTTAAACAAAGTGATTTACAAACTGCCACAGCAGAGAAATTAAATGTGAATCGATGTAATAGCTCAAACACAACATAAAGAAAACAAGATTTCAAATTTATTTAAAACTTTCTTTCTTGTTTCAATGACGTACTTATGTAAATGCTAGCTCTAAATATTGTTAGAGATTTTCACTTTTCGATTCGTGAAGAAGTCGAATAGATTTTTACAGATGAAATTTAAAAAAAACAACTAACTAATAAAAATAACCATAAAGGTTAGCAATAAAAAATAACCCATTACGAACGATTAAAGTAAAGTTCTCAAAATATATTTACTTTTTATGTAAAAAACCATGGGTAAAAACACTAAAACTAGTTTAAATCATTGGTTTAATAATTTGCCAGATTTAAACAAAACTTCATCAGAGTAGAAGCTCATCAAAGCCAGCACAAAAGGCGGAGAGTAGGTAGACAAAAGAAGGCAGTAGCTAAAGAAGTTAGAGAAAGAAGGTCAGAAAAATACTTGATGGAATAACGTCTCAAAATCTGAACTTTAGACAAGAACATGTATAATACTTAACCCTCAAACAACCAAACTATTTATTGTAACAAATTAACCCAAGGCGGTCCTTTAAACTCCCTTTCCCGATCTACTTTTTTCCCCAGAAGATCTTTGCCAACAAAAATTAGCAGGCACAAAACTCGACTATTGTAGTTTTCGAAATATTTGTTGTGTCAGGTAATGGTTTCCATGGCAACAGCAAAATATTTTAAAAATATTTTTACAATTTTGTGTTTTTCCGGAAACTCTTTTCAGTTTCAAAAGCTGTTAAAACAATTCCAACTTAAGTTATAAACACGCAACGCTAAAATCGGAAAACGCCAAGGGAGGTAGACCATTTGACCCCCCATCCTTGGATGTTCGAGGGTTCAACTTACCAGCTCTGGTAGGGTTAGAAGTAAGTGCCAACCAACCCCTGGATGCAGCAAACTGAACAGAATTTCCAAGCGCCTCTGGCATAAGCTTTCCACTGCACTTTGCAGAACTGCTACCTGTACCACTACAGCAACTTCCACTACAACGTGTGTTGATTGGGGTCTTTACTTGTGCCAGGGGGTACACAACTGTGGGGTGAGGGAGGGGAGGGAGACGTGGGTTCATCAAACCGTTGCTACCACCACCACCCAAGATAAAATTGTCCTTAACCAAGGTGGTCGGTACCCCGCGAGGGCTTCCATTTGGCGAACCCGAGGAGTTCTGGGTACTACCGCTACTACTTCTACTTGTACGAGCATGGTCAATGTCATCCAGGCCTGCACTAGTGTGGAAACGACTGCTGCGATTCACGACTCTTGGGGAGGTATGGGTACGAACAGTGACTGGTCCTAAGGTCAAATATCAGTGGTTATGACAACGAACTCCGTGCAATAAGGTATTTTATCATTCTAATATGCAAGACATTAATTACAATAACAAGCTTTTTCATTATTCCTATGATCACGAACGGCAAACTCACTTCATGCGTTTTGGATATCAGTGGGAGAATTTTCCTTTATTAAGAACAAAATTACTTATGTATGATCAACTGGCTGCAAAGGAAACCTGTCAGTGCATACAAAATCTTGTTCTCTTTTGATCGAAAATCGTTTCCAGGTTCACAGTTTTCATGAAAAAATTATCTTTCTTGCTGAAAACAAATAATCAAATGGCGCCTTATGCAATTATTAATTTCATTTCTGTTCTCAAAGTTTCTACTACACCCTAGTCGTGACGTAGAAGAAATTCTGAGGGCAGTAGTTTAGTTCTAAATTGCACCTTGGTCCTTGAGATATACTAAAACAGAAATCCCCCCATCCCCCCCGCAGACATGTACAAAGCAAGCAATATTCGATTTCTTCAATTTTCACTTCTTCATTTGTAAAGTGCAAACAGAAATAAAGTGAGGTGTATAGATTTGTTCGGAAGTTGGTAGAATCTTTCTGTATAAATTAATACTGTATGATAGAAATTTCATTAAAGATATCCGATATTAGTTCATAATCAATTCCTGAAGCTCAGGAGAAAACAGCAATCTAAACCTCAGCATCGAGCTCGACAGACTAGCAACCACATATCTAAACTTCGTCATGTATACAACTGGCGCCATCATATAATATTTAACTGATATAACATTTTATAACTGATCCTAATAATCAATCTTCATTCACTTAACAAAATACACGCACACAATTGGTTAAAATCGATCACGTGAAACCTCTTTATACACCGATACAGAACTCTGACAGTTCAATGTAGAAACTAACACCTCAATGAGAGTGCTGTATAGGGGAAAAAGATGACTTCGAGATTCGCACACAAAAAAGATGAAGAAATTCCCAAATTATGGAGAGCCAATCAAACTGAAACATTCTGTAGTTTCTCTATATTATAGGTAAAGTATCAGGAAACGAATAAATTTTAGGTGTTCTTTCTGTAATCTACTGTGACCCTGCTTTTGGAAATGTGATTGATTTTTTAAAAGTTAAACAAAACCAAATGTGTATGTTTTTTCTTTTAATCCATTTAATTGAATATTAAAAGGGTTAAAGACTTTTAACTGTGTATTGTTCGCAAATACCGGCACTTGCAGAATCAATATAATGTACAATGAATTCGAAATTTTTAATAACATTGAAGTGTTGAAACTTTTATTCTTTGTACAGTCACCAAGTGCCGGTAATTGTGAACAGTCTGTAACATAAAAAAATCACATCTCAATAACTGATTACATAATTTCACATAACATTATATAACTAGCGACATCAAAGATAAAATTTCATATAACTAATCATATCACATTATACAACTGAACATGTGACGTATATTATATAACTGATCATATTACATCTCAATAAATAAATGTTTAACTACATTACACGACAATTCTTATAAAACTGATCTTAAAAAAATATATTATACATCACATAACTGATTCAATACAAAACTGATTCATACATACATACATTCATTCATTCATACATAACTGATTCAATACAAAACTGATTCTTACATACATACATTCATTCATTCATACATAACTGATTCATACATACATACATTCATTCATTCATACATAACTGATTCAATACAAAACTGATTCATACATACATACATTCATTCATTCATTCATAACTGATTCAATACAAAACTTTCATACTCGGTTTGTATTTTTTAATAACTGGCAACATTAAGTACAGGGTAAAAAGACCCCATCTGTAAGTACTATAACTATAATTTTTTTAGAGAATGCTTTCACTGTAATTCATTTTAAAAGCCACCCATTATTGCATTTAAGCCGAAGGAACTATCAAAAAAGTTGTCAAGGCCACCAACCTCCATATGTAGTGATGGGAAATACGTGCGTAGTGCCTCGTAAGGTGGAGACAGCCACCCATCTGCTATCTAGAGAGAAACTGATGCTATGAACCTGTACCATACAAAAAGAGTGAGTTTATCAACAACTGACAAGACTAAACCTATCGAGAACACCACATTTCAAAGGAAAATTGTCTATATATTTCGCTAAATGTAATAAAATTAATTGATATTTTTTGAAACAGGACGTTACCAAAAACAGTGGGTAAGAAATTAATTCATCCACATAACTGGCTTTTACATTGGTTAGGAGAACACAGTAAGTTAGAAGTAATCAAAAACAAGATAGGCGAAAAAGCAAACGAAAACAGTGATTAACCACAACAGCAACAACATTACTAATATATAGAAGAAATGTTCGCGTTGATACAAGCTTCTTTTTTCTCATAAACGTATGGATATATTGAGCCAGCAGTTAGCAGGACATATACCCGATATTCTATCTATAAGAACCAAGTTACGTGACCCGTTCCCTACATGAGTTCCTGTAGCTCAGTGCGTTAGAGCGTCTGATCGGTAATCAGAAGGTATTGGGTTCGAATCCCGTTAGGGACTCAGAAGTTTTTTCTTCTGAGAAAAAAGAAGCTTGTGTCAACACGAACATTTCTTCTATAGTTATTTCAAAGCTGAAGATATTTATACAACATTACTAATATAAAGCGTGTAACATCTACGTGATAATTATTTTACAAAGAATTATTTTACCTACGTACAAAGAATCTCTCAAACATTAATAATGATAATAATAATATTAATATACATTTATATAGTGCTTGTCATTAAATGTCCTAAGTGCTTTACAAGTTCAACAAGCTTTAACGGCTAACGAACATAGATATTACGCATTGAATGTTTAACCCTTTCATTCCCAGTTGTATTGTCAAATTCTCCAAACGTAAGCCCAAATTTTTCATTCAAGTTTGAAAGAATTTTACATTTAATTTTCAATAGTTTTGCTTCGCTTGATCAATTCTCATTTTCTCATTATTTAATGTCTTATTTTGTATGTGTTATGTAAGGAGAAGCTGGGACTGAAAGGGTTTAAACATTAACAAATGCCCTCAGTATAACAAAAAGACCATAAGACCGGGATCACTATCCTGCTCTTTTCGACAAGTGCGTGGGTTATTTTAAAACCACCGATAGAAGTTCGAGAGACTGGACCACTGGACCAACGGGTTAAAATCCTTGTTCGAGAAGAAGCAAAGGTCTAACCATTTGCAGATATTAGAGCGAAGACAGCACCTTCTCCTCAATCATTTTAAAGGGGCTATGTAACGAAGATTTTGTTATTTTGGATCAATTTTCGCTAAAATCGTTAGTGGTTTAACCTATGCACAAAATGTTCCTGATAAAACTGTGAGGTGAATATCTAATGAAATGTTTTAAAAAAGCGAGACTCACAATAAGTTTTTTGGTATCCTTTTTTATTGAGATAGCATCAAAACGTGAAAAGTTTAGCCCAAATTTTTCAAGTTTTAACCCATGGCCATCAGTAGCAACAAATGACAGGAAACATAAAAAAACGTCACTAACTGAGTGATTGAATGAGTGAGTAAGTGAATGACTGAGTGATTGAATGAGTGAGTAAGTGAATGACTGAGTGATTGAATGAGTGAGTAAGTGAATGACTGAGTGATTGA